>VUJU01003771.1:0-23344 GCA_009835225.1 Aphis craccivora | reverse complement strand
GCATCCAGGTCATAACACATTACGGTCAGTTCCATGATTGCCAAAAAGAGGCTGTAAATAAACGAATAAAATGAAGAGATCAGTATTCAAGTCGTAAAAATATTAAATAAAGCTTTTTTGTCCGCGACTCGGAGGTGAATTTGAGATACGTTAGTACGCGGATCTAGTTGGATAATGTTTTTTCAAAGTCCAAACACTATCACAATAATTTTAACCAAATAATAAAACGTTATAATTTATAACACAATACACAACAGCGAACGAATATATTTACTTTAATATGTTTTTTAATAGGAATAATTCCAGGACAAACAATATATTAAGGTAAATAATAAATAAAATAGGCAATAGCCGTGGGGCGTGGAGTGATAGTTAGATATACTTAATAGGTAACTTAAAACATAATGCTAAATGTTAATATGCTCATTATTTTAGTTTTATTTTTATTTTATTTTATCGAATCACTACAATATTATTATACCTATTTAAGCATAAAGAAAGTACTACATTATAAAACGATTTGATGAAAACGTATGTATGATTTAACCTAATTATCCAAAAAGACCAAAGTTAACAAAATTACCAATTTTATTATATACCATCAAGATAGAGACACAAGAATATTGAACGACTTCAATCATTACATTTTTATCTTAAACAGTATAAATAAATCACTACTCGAAAATAAATAATTACGATTTTTTTTTTTTTTATAGACAATAATAAAATAATTCTAAAATACGAAAAATAAGCAGAATATTATCTAAAACCCAAACACGCAAAATAAAATGTTTCTACTAATTGTGTAATCAATAAATTGTCTACAAATTTTAACTACATTGAGCTGCATAAACCCAAAATAAATACATGTAAAAACCTACAAATTTTCTTCCTGGACTAATAGGTAATATTATTATCGTGTACCGGAGAAACAGATATTAAAATAAATATACCACGTGCACTTTACATTGTATAGTACAAGAACAATAGTTCAACAACAACTGCGCACGTCCGATTTGTCTGTGCACACGTAGGTGTACCATATACTTTATGATGCAAGTTTATTTTTTCGGCGATCATCACAAGATGATTATCAACAATAACGCGTTATTATTAATTGCCGTCAAACCCGCCTGCCAGCGCAGAAGAAAAAAATCTCTTGTAGTTGTTCTCGTCAAACGATCGTCGTCATAATATACGATCTAAGCACCACTTACTATACTATAAACAGCATTAAATCGAACAATATAAAATTATATTATATGGGTACCTCGGGACGTTTATATAATTTAAAATATCGAATGGACGATAATACGATGCATACAGAGCGAACGTAAAAACGACAACAACAAGCGAACTCGCAATTCGGAAAGAAAAATTGTAAAACATTAAATCCGAAAGACCGCAGCATCAGTCTTAATATTTTATAAGGAAGTGAATTTCAGTAAATAGGCATAAAACACGATAACGAGTGATGGCAATTATACAACTCCCTAACGGTTACGGATTCGTTTCCGTTTCTCGTCCTCAGGGACGGTCAACAAAACTCCATCTGTGCATCACAAGCACAACAACAATAATAACAACAACAACAACCGAAGCTAGTCCTGTGCGACCGATGCCTACCGTGCTCGACACTGTTGTGAGTACCACCACCACCAACACATAACATTACATACCTATAATAGTAATATCGTAAGGTACGCATCGGAAAGTGCCCGGAGAGCCGAAAAAAAAGAAACCGGTTGTCCGGATCGAGGAGCAGACCTATAATTTATCAATCCTCACATGTTCCCTTAACTAGACTGTACACGAGCGCGCATGAGAGACGACCGCCGCCGTACGGCCACGGCCGACCATCGTGAGAAGAGGAGAGGGGTGGGCGGCGGCGGCGGCAGTTATAATATTATGGGAAGAACAAGGACCGGCTAACGAGCGTCCAATGCAAACAATCCACGTGTGTGTGTGTGTGTGAGTGTACCAGCAATAATAATAATATGCGTATGGATTTTTTTTTTCTTTTCGGTTTTTCTTCCATAATATACGCGCAACTCGAGCGGCGGCGTAAAAATCATACTCTGGTTTGTAGTTCCGCTGCGGGACCAGTATTATACGACTGTACCTGCGCAGTATATGTATATATACGATCATTACAAGTAGATTATTATACGTACAGGTATCGAGTCCCCGTCGTCTCGTTTTCGTGTATTTTATCCACCGAAGAGCACACGCGGACGATATTCAAATTCGATTGTGATGAAATGTATAAAAAATGTTAAAGACGACAACGACGGTCGTTTTATCGATGCCGCCACGGGCCGTTAAAAAACGCCGCGAGCGGATTACAATAATAATATGGTAATCACATTATAATATTGTATGTTGTTGCCTATACGGTGCAACGTATAGTTAAGACGACGAGTTTAGCGTGTAACCAGCAATAGTTTTGTATCTCGAGAGTGTAATAATACGCGCAACGACGAGACGTTTATAATAGTAAAACAATACGAGCACACTTTACGAAAGAAAGTATTAAATTGTGCCCCCCCCCGGCTATATAATTGTATTATTTGGACCGTTTTGAAAAGTAAACAACGTGAAATCGATTGAAGAATTTTCGAAAACAAACCCGGAGCAAAACGGGATTCTTCTGTTGTATGAGTCGTACACACGACGACGACCTATACAGCCGGTCTATATAGGCACAATAATAATTATTATTATTGCAGCGCACGAAATCCATTATCATTATTGTTGTTAAAACCTCTCCGGTCGGGAAACGAACCGCAGCTGCATCTGTGTCTGAAGTTCGAACATGAAAACTATTTACAATACGTACACAAACTGCTGGGTATCAAGTTATTCGACGTTTTACAACCTATATACTATATACGATTTCTAGATAAAGAAAAATGATTACTCAAGACTTCACTGCGATTGTATGTAGGAGTTCAACAGTTGCAGATAACCTATGACATTGAAAGATAAATATATGTGATATATAACCTAACCTTTAGTTACTATTGGTCGTAAAAAAAATTTCGTAGTTCAACGTTTTTCAAACCAATTCTTTACAATATATCAGTTAATAATAATTGGTTAGTTCAAACTAAGTATACAAGGAATTAAATAAAAAGAAGTCATTATTTTGAAAAAAAAAAAACAAATATTTTAAATCTATAATAGGTACAATAGTTTAATTTACCTATACGTCTTATAGCTGTGTTCACATTAAAATAATTTGACAATTGACTAAAAACATTTACCTAAACGTACCTATATTAAAATAATATACAAGCATAATTTAAACACAAATATCATGTTCAACAGACAACAAAGCACATTATCTTTTTGAAGAATAATTATTAATAAAAATAAATAAATAAAATAGTGGCCAATGACGTCTTATATAATAAGAAATCATTAATTTATGGTAATACTTGTCAATTCTCGAGTTCGAAATAATATTTTTAAATGATTATCGAAATGATAATGTTATACGTATAGGTTTTTACTTGTGTCTTGTGTGTGTAAGGATCCTAGTTTACCATTAGGCCACTATTTATTACAATATTATTAATACACATTCTAAATCGTTGGCTTAGGTTAAACATTTTTCTCTCTTTTTACAGTCATTATTTAATAAAAAATGAATTACGAATTACGACTGCTGGACTTCAACACTAGTTAGACACGATTTTCGCTTCCGAGCAAACTACAACAAACGAGTCATACACTGTTAAAACGTAAGTATTGTGTATGAACAATGACTAATATTAACTAAATATCTATACACCGATCGATTCACTCACTAACACTAAACAGTTTCTATATAACAAACGTTTATATATTTATTTTCCTATACGTTATAAATTCGTGGTAGGTATTCGGGTATCTCATTAATTAAATTAAGTAAAATAATTAATAGTCGCATGATTTTTAAATGAAATAAAAACATGGAAGTAATTTAAGTCAATAATTTATTCACACAGTTTGGTGGAAAACTATTAACACTGCCATTAAAACAAAACGTCAACAAAAAAAAAAAAAAAACGTAGGAATTTATTTTAATTCAAACAAAACGCAACGTTTATTTTCTCATTATAACTTCATATCTGATCATAGTTCGCTTAAAATAATATTATTAATCGGATGTACATTTTAGTATATACATATTATGTTAGTCGTACACATACGAGGTGTTTTGTTTGATAGAGAATGTAACATATAATATACTACGCATTAACATATTATAATATTATGTTCGTGTGTGTGTGTGTGTATATATATATAAATGCGTATGGGGGGGCACACATTAGACAATTCGATAGATTTCAAAGGGAAACCGCCGCCGCCGACACGGTTGCGTGTCGTGTTGGCGTCAATCCTTTTTAACGCGATTCGGTTCGATCGCAACAACATCAGCAACAGCAGCAGCTAACAGTAACTCCTATAACGACTACACACAATAATATCCGACAATATAATACGAAATTCGACATGGCTAATGATTGTTTCAAACATTGTATAATAGCCAATATAGGAACATATAATATTATTGTGTATATGTGGCCATCGTAATAATAATAATAACACGTACTGACGAATAATAAAACGTAGGTCCCAGCATACAAAATGGAAGCACGGGCTTCGACGATCACGTGTTATTTGGTATAGTATAGTTACCGCCGTCGTTGGTTCACAAAGGAATTTTGGTATATGTTCGCCGAAATCTTTGTGCCAAAACATCTGGAAAGGTGTCCCGCGTTTGAAAATCTCATATACGGGGTGAGCACGCAGAAGACGCGGTTCGTTTACGCCGACAAACTGCAATTTCTTTTTGTCCATTTATTCCGGTCAACTCTCCTCCACGAGACGTTTTTGTCGTATATATATAGGCACAACAATAAACGTTAACACGCACGATGTAGGCAGCACACATAAACTCGTACACAAAAGGCCTTTTGTATGCGGTCCCAAAAAATATTTAACGCGCGTGAAAAATGTTCGTGCGAGTCTTTTGTGAAAAAATACGCACTCACACACACACATACAAACGACCCTATAAGTATGAAGTAAAAAATTCGATTCCTCGGTGAAGGTGGATTAGACCCTATAAGTATGACTACGACGTTGTCGGTTACAGAGGGCAAAAAATAAAATAAAATCCAAAACGACTTCATTCCCCATCTTACTTATATATAATATATAAATATACAACCATATAGAGGGCTAAAATACTCAATAAACATTACCTCCTTACACAGTTCCAATTGATGCGACACCGATGGGGAGGTTGGTTGTAAAACATGTTTGTACCTAACGGGGTATTTTAAAACGAGTAAATAGGTAGTTCATTTGTCTCGAATGTCCGCATTTAATTCGAAATGATCGAACTGCGAAACAGGAAAATATGTCTGTATACGTTTATCAAATTTATACTGGTTCCCGTTGCCACGCGTTAAATGTATGAAAGAATGTAAAAACAATACAAGCTCAGAAAAAATATAAAACATACATTAAATTATTATCCACGGTAGGGCACAAGCCGTTCCAAAATAAATGGACCATCACGCAAACGCAGAAAACCACCCTTGTCCAAAACGTGTTTAAAAAAATTAATACTTCTCCTGGGTGGCCGTTTCATCGATTTTAACATTATCATAGTACCTATATTATATAAACGAAAAATAACGAAATATTTATAACTCTTCTTTATCTCATAGAATTCATGGGACGTCATGCAGTTAACCCAAAATACATGTGCGTTAAATGTTTCATCTTTCATAAAATACATATTATGTTTTATTCGTTACTCTAATCATATGAAACAACGATAAGAAATCGTAGATTAGTTGTTGTTGGAACATTTACATGAAAGATCAGAGTTTAAAATCATTCCCAAGTCCATAAACCTACAAACCTAGAACCTACCCATTCCAATAGTTTTGTATCGAACAATTAGTATACAATATTTATAGCCCAATATTCCTAATAAATATAATAAAATGTTCATCAATAGGTGTACATTGTTACTTGTTGCAGTAGTTATTGTATTTGACGGCCACTTATAGTTAATAAATTGAAAACGTGGGAATACGGGGAGATGTAATTCCTCAGTTTTATTTGTATAACTTCCATATAGGTATTCTAAAGTTGAACACTTTTCGACTTTTAATTCCGTAATTTAGGCTCTAGTAATACAATATGATTAGTAGCCAATAAGTATTAGGTATATACGTATTCTAACAGAGCTTAAGTTGTAGGTTTGTTTGTTGGTAGACGCATAACCTAAAAAGGACCAATTATGCTATTTTTTTTTTTATTAATGTTCATAATAATCCAAGTCAGTGTTTAACAGAAAGCAAAATTAAAAAATTTAAAAATCCGCAAAAACTGAAAGTGTTTTTTTATGGAATTTTTGTATGAACTTACATACTGTAAAAATAACGGTAATAAAAATAATGTAAGATCATAAACACGCATTTGCTGGAATTGGCAATGCACAGAATAATAATGATAACAATATTCTGAGTCACTCAAACAAAATTTGCCGGATTAGTTAGCAAACTATTTAACACAGTATAATGTAGATATAAAAGCTTAATTTGCCAATTATTATAACTATATTATAGTAAAGTTACCTATAATAGTTATATTATTATTTTTATATAATATTTCATTGAATAAGTCATTTATGGTTTGTCAAATCTTAGAAGAAGCTTACAGTTTTTAAATAAGTAACCAAATTCATATAATTCTCCCCTCCCACTATACATTTTTTTGTTCCCGATCATAAACACTATGCGCAACAAATAATAATTGATAATAATATGTATAACATATAAATTACAGTATTGTAATAGGTACCTAATTATCAAACATATAAATGTTTCTAAATTTTATTTCCAAGATGACGGAGGGGCCCCCTCCGTCAGAAACAAGTGGATCAAATTGGAATACAATTTCTAAATTACCATTAAGTTATAATAAAATCATTCCAATAGTATACACTATGGAATAATGATACTAGTCAAACGTAAATAGAATTATTTTGGGTAGGCCTGTAAACTATTCGAGGTGCATAGCATAACATTCTGATAATACAATTTACAAAACTTACACAATCTAATATTAAAATTATAATTTAATTTGTAACCGTTACACCCGCATCATTGGGTGTGCTTGAAGAAGGCGTTTATTCGGCATTTGTGATATTATACACAGAGGTAATGAAGAGATGCAAGCCACAAGGTGTATTGAGCACGACAGTGGTTTTAAATGTCTGTGAATGTGAGTTTAGATAGAACAGCGAATGAATTATTCATCCGTCTTATAGCACTTTAATAATAATAACGTAGGTACATGATAATATTATTTACTAAAAACAGTCACACCGACATAATAATATCATAACAGCAACCAGTCCGTTATTATCTTCGGGGACACCAAAACGACGTACTCCGCATATTGAGACGACGATACGGTGAATTTTGAGTACGATAAGTATGTTATGGACGCTAGTGGAACGATGTTATTGTGACCATAGTTTTTATACAACGTTTAACTCGGTTCTCCGGTCAAACTCTGATGCTAAGAAACATTCGTTTCATAACACAAAAAATGATTGATGATACCTACGTATGATAATCAATAAAGCCGCAATCAGTATAGCTGCGGTAGAGCCGATTAACAACTAACAAGTTAGTTTCCGGGGACCTCGTGAACAGCAACAAGTGTGGAGGATGGGGAGGGGATATTATAATTTTAATCTTTAATTTTCGGAAAAGCCAGCCAGACAGACGTCAAATACTATCTACTAAAACGCAATGTTTGATAATATACCTAGTCACATGCGCCGACGAACAAAACACGACTCTTGACCTTGGTGGTTTTCAAATAGGTATTTTGCTCGTGGGTCAAATCTCGCGAGTGCACTCGCCGCCGGAGCATAAATCGTTACATGCACAAATTACGACAATGGGCAGCGTAGGTGCGCGAGAATGAAAAAAAAATACCTTTGTTCGTCAATCGTCACCGTAATATACGTTCCAAACACTAATTTACCTACTTAACTCGAAATTCAAAAGCACTTAACTCGCGATCTCGTCGATCAGTTTCTCCGACGGCGATTGAGACGACAGTGAGTATAGCAGATGCAACATAACTTAATACTAAAACGATATTATTATTGCAACCGACAATGTCGTAATTAGACTTACCTGATTACAGTTTTGTCGTATCCGGTGTCGCGACGATCTCTCTTTGTCAATAATTATTGTCACACCAGCATCCCGCGCACGACGATCGGTCAAAGGCCGAACGTTTATAATAAGAAACGATCTCGGGGCCGTCGGAAACCGGGAAACAAGGCGATACGAAAAGAGCCCGATGGAGAACGGGAAATCACTGACAAACGTTGTAACGAGCTATTACGATTTTAATTTAAAAAAAATAAAAATATATTATTGCCGGATGCCGATCGGTAAAACACTCGCACCTCGCGGAGTACACGGCGGCAAACGCATTGACGGACTGTGTGGTGTTGCACGGTCGTGGTCGACCGGCCGGCGCGATACGTGTGACGCGGTGCGGACGAGATCGGATCGGAATTCGGCGGTCTCGTCGTCGTCGGTCGGGTCGGGTGAGCACGCGCACGCGCACTCACCAACCGCCGTCGCACACGGTCACACGCACGCGTTTTCCCCCGGCCCCCGCCCGGCCGAACCGCGACGAGTTTTTCTGTGCACGGCGTGGCGGCGGTGGAGGGGACACAGAAACCGGCCATGGACGGACCGTGTCGTGTGGTGGAAGAAGACGACGACGGACCGACGTTCGCCCGCGCGTCACCCTCATCCAGAGTCCTCCAGTTCCGCGGTGAGCGCGTGGAATACACACCTGCTGCACGTGTGGCGGACGGCATTGGTAAAAAATTTTCCGGCATTTTAAAATGCCACGAGGTTCGATCCAAAACGAAAACGCACGGGACAGTATTGTTGCCTGTAAATTTGGTAAAATGTCGATTCGCTCTGAAAACGCTAATAAAAACGACCCGTAATAATAACGAAAAACGATCGTTTTATTTTCTCGTGCGGCACGCCGGGTGTTCGCCCAGAGGCCGACGCAGCTACAGGTGGATATTTTCACACCGCATCGCGCGCAACGTATAATAATATAATATTATACATAACAATAATATTATTGTAGTGTACATAGTTCATTATTTATTTTTTTTAAAATTTTTTTTCGATTTTTACGTACAAACGCCGCCGCGCCCTTGGTTTTCTAGCCCCCAAACCCGCGACCGCATCTGTTGGAGTAACATAATATTATATTATACGACGAACGGCTGTGTTTTTATTTTCTACCGCGCCTACTTATTTCTCTCCGCGTTTATATTGTTGTTTACCAATCGACCGATTTCGTAAAATGTAATTATTTCAACCGTAATCTACAAAACTGTTCTCGACTGCTGTTGCTACCGCCGTCCCCAGTTAGACCAAACATCATAAAGACGCCGCCGCATATTGTAATATCGTTTCCGGCTACGCAAACAAGTGCTTAAAAAATGTTATTTTTTCGTTGCGTAGTGTGGAGATTTTTGAACACACGCTCCACTCTCGCACGGTTATTGATCGTACTCGATTTATCTCACTTTCACACCGTTTCGATATTATTATGGAAGTCTTTGTATTCAGAAAACGGTAATAATTAGTAGGCGGACGTATTCAATTAACGACTTGGTTAAAGATAATTGATATTTATTATTATTTATGACGTCCAATCCAAATTTCGTATATAAATACATCATGCACGTTTTCGATTAAAACTTGACATTTTTGAATTTCACAAGTCTGACGATTAAAATACATTAAACGTCACGTTGTTTCATTTTCTGAATAAAAATAAAAATGTACTATCCTTTCAACATCACTAATTTTAAATGTTATTCTTATTTTTGGAGCACTTTCAAATTTATTCTTCGTTAAACCGCCCGTCGCTAATTTCCTGTTAAAAATAAAATGTATACAAAATATAAAAGAATATTATTATTAATTAATGTGTAGTAAAAACAAAATGTTTATAACCTCTTAATGTCGTGTAAGCCCTTTATTATTCTACGATGAGCGCTGCAGGTCGTACGAGTATATGCGTCGACTGTCATGCAATCATTTTGTTGTTTCATCTGTGTTACAACGATGCATTATTTATTATCTTATTTCCATACGTCAGCGCGAATAATTTTACCTTACAGTATAGAAAATATATTATTTCTACTAATTTATGAGTTTATGATCTAAACATTTTACACCTCACTACATAATTTATTAATAATTATTACAAATTACAATTACATATTATTATTTCAATACAAATTAATATTTATCTTAGTTTGTATGATTTGTGTTACTTAACACTAAACACGCATAAACTTTGTTAAGTTGATTTTGAAATATTGTTAATTTACCGAGATTGATAATATTATATTAAATAATAATTTAAAATTTCAACATTTAAATTAAGTGAAAATTAAAACAAATTATTAAGACTATTTAAACACAATATACTTTAAGTCCTTAAAAAATACTTTACAACACCACGCGGTTCCTAAAATTTTTATACTATAGCAAAATACTCATTTAGCGAATGTAAATAAATTATATAGAAACTAAAAAATTACAAAGAAAATCGGTTGTATGTCCATTGTACATTGTAACTTAAATATAATACACATTTACCAATATTATTTTATAAGTTTAATAAAACTGATAATATACTGATATAAAAATAAAAATGCCTTAAATTTGTTTTTTTGATATATTTTGTAAAATATTTTATTTTTATTCAAAGCATAATAAAACTGTTACCTGTTATCTCCTGATTAATATCAAAACCACAAAATTAAATATAATGCCACTTCTTTTTGTAACATAAAAACTCGAAATAACACTGATCGATAAGTGTGTTTGTCTTGTGCAGGCATTCTTTACTTACATACACTATACACACACTTGTCACATATAATAATATAAGGGTAAGGCATATAAGGGTGTGTTAATATCGGTATTGTTTGTAGCTAACGCTGAGAATTCTCGCCCTATCAACAATTTTATCGCCATTCATCGTGCGCAGGTTTCGAATACGGCGTCGTAATGTCGTATATATTATAGTTAAGTACATAATAATATTATTTCTACTTCTACCCACGTCGCGTTATAAGGATAAAAGATTTTTCTGGACAAATATACGAATTTCAGATCCATTATTATTATATACCATTATATGATTTAGCTAGTGACGTAGTAAGTGTAAAACGTGAGCGGCGGCTGATGCCACCAAGTTTAAAGGGCTGTATGGTTAAGTGGGCGTCCCCGTACGTTTCGTTATCAAAATTCCATTTAAAGCAATTTTTCAAGAATACGTTGGGTTTAGTAATGTTATGGGCGAAATTGATTTATAATGAATTAATTAGATAGATACACACTACACATACAAATATGACGTTTTCAAAGTAAAACTGCAATTTCATTTTCAAGATAAAACTATGATTGATTATTCAAGCCTATAAATACACAGAACTGCACATTTTATTCTATGCTAAAGGTAGTAGAATTACATAGGAGTTTTCAATGACCAAAGAATATTCTGTATAACTGGTTAAAATGTATTCTATATTTCTATAGAAACCAATGGTTATATAGGTTCGTTTTTATTGTCGCATGTTGTATACCTACCTGCAGAGCATTGTGGACTTAATACTGTAAAGGATAATTCCAGTGAATTCGTTTCTTTTTTTTCGGTAAATTTGCTCCGAAGGCCGTATATAAATAGTCTGTATAATAGTATAATATAATATACACGCTATTGTATACGTTATTGTACATTATATATAATATATTATTGTATGATTGTTTGACGTCGAGCGGTGGCTGAACGAACTCCAGCACTTTAGATAACCGTACCATGTAACCTATAACTATAAAATTAAAATGTGATGACTGTAATTTCAACACCGTAGCAAGTATATAATATACTTAATTAAAACATTATTCGTTTAAACGGCGAATTATAGGTTTTCAGTTTAATCGTCATTTCGTCGAACGATTACAATAATTGGAAACAATTATCACACACTGAGAAACGTATAGTGTACGTATAGTATAGTAGTATAGTAGTACGTGTAGTGTTGTATGCGGAATTAAATGGAATTAAAACAGGACAGTCAAAACATTTTCTTTTAAGACAGGTTTTCGGCATATCAAATGTAAAAGACAATTTTCTAAATATTAATTTATTATTAAATACTAAATTATTTTCAATTTTTTTTTTTTTATTAAAAGAATGCTTATATATATTATAGTCTAATTAGTCTATGCTACAAGATATAAAACTATAAAAGCAAATTAGAAAATAGAAAAGAAATATACATCAATGAAATATATGGTGATAACTGATAGAATCCAAATTTTTTTTTTATTCATCAAAAATATAAAAATTGACTTATCACGTTTGTTAGCTACTATTACCTATTTATTATTTTTACCTTAATTTTCAACGATTGGCTCCAACAAAAAAATTATCTCGATTTTCTTTCACAATATACAAATATCATTAGTATATTTTATATAGGTTTAAGGTTATAATTTTATACATTATATAATGTTATATTTATTAGGATCTGAATTAGCAGCGTTAATGTCATTGCGAATATGCATACCATATTAATTTAATTTAATATTATAGTTACACATAAACCAATGGCGGTTATACATGATGTTTAAGTGGAGGGCGAAAATGGGGAACCCCCCCCCAGAGCATTATTATAAATAGTATATATATATAAGTACTAACGTAAAATATGATCAAAGAAGAGCCCAAGGGGGGCGAACCACCTATCGCCCCCCTTATAACCGCCATTGACATAAACACAAAACAATAAACAAGAGTATATTTACTATTTTTATAATATGATCAATTATTGTATGAGTTAGGAAATATTCAACTCTTTAGTTCCCTACTATTAATTAGCATGATTTCATATTGACTCAGTTTTCAAGCCTAAAATTGTGTAGTAATAAATAATAACACGAATATGGTATTTTTTTCAAAAATAAAGACTTAAATGCTTGTCGTCAGTCGTATGATACATAATACATATAAGAGAAGTAATATATAATCACAAGACGGTATATAAGTGCAATCTCTAGGGATATTTCTTATAACAAATATTAATAGATTTCATAAAGGATAATAAATTTATAATTATAATATAGGTATAACTTCAAATCAGTTAAGTGCTTATTATTTCAAAAGAATATAATTAGGTACCTAACTAATTATATATTGCTACATGGTTATGATGCTCACAGTCACAAATCATTGTATCTGTATGATAAGTTAATTTAAATACTTATAATAAATATCGTTCATCTTTCGCTTGCAGGAAATGGTCACCCTCAATATAAAATAATATACATACAACACTAATGTAATGCGGTCGCACAGGATACTTGTCGTGAGGGCAACTCCTATTCATATTATTATAATAGCGTGTGGCCTTCATAAATGTCACCGTTGAGAACACGGGTGGCCGGAAAAGGGATTCAACGTCTCGAAGAAAAAGATAATCCTTTGTTTAAGCCACCTACCACTCTACAGGCCAGCGTGATCGTATCGTTCTGTCTTCAGTGCGCATGCTCACCGACCACGCCTTATTATGATACCTTATACCAGACTCTGTTATGGGTCCAACTCGCACCAACTATCGAGTCCTGCATACCATGACACCTGAGCTCTTTTAACGAGCAATAATCATTAATCAGTCATGTTTATTATGCACCTCCTTCTTCTTACTCTTTTCAGCTGCATAGACTATGACACTATGTAGTTCAAAGTATATAGTAGGCAGTAGGCTATAGGTAAGTTTGTACTTTGTTTATACATTTTTGAATGCTTTAGTGTATACAGAGTATTTGCTCAGTTCTCGAATAAACCATTAGAACATCTGTAGAAAAGTGGTGAGTGATAAGATAACGTATTATATAATAAATAAGACGTGTACCTATTACGTCGTGACAGTTATTTATTATAATTTATAATATTCCTTCTCTATAATATAGCACTTGTTGGTTATTAGTGTAAGGAATTATCCGAATACCTTATTACGTTTATTTTACAATATAAATAGATACCAAATATGATCATTTTTATGTTATACAGTTTAGTGTTATTGGTTACCAATGCCGTTATTATACAAATATACAGTGAAAACTATTTCCATGCTACTTATAGTTTGGTGAGTATCTGGCCACTGCATACTGCCCCAATGACCCAATATAATGTGTTATATTCTTGTATAATATAATTATTAAACAAATAACTTAGGAACAATAACCATTGTTATAGTGTAATAGTGTTTTTGGCATTTAGAAGAAAGACGGTAACTGTATAATATTTACTCTGAGCTAAAGTTTGTAATTATACACAATGGGCTTCAAACAACGCTGTAATAATATTTCCGTTGCTTTTCTTTTCTGTACGTCAACACAGTATAACATTATTGTAAGAAACAAAATTAATAAATCAATAATCTAGCCTAGAGGTTCTCAAACTGTGGTATTCATTTCTAATCTCAACAATTCTAGGCCTGTAGTTAAACATGTATACCTACCTATCTAGCTGATAATACCGTAGTTAGTTCGCATCAAGAAAGTTATAGTAACTTACTAATAAAAAGTAAAATATAACATACTAGTAAAAAAATAATCTGGAATATTAAATACAATTGTTTAAATTTAGAATATAATATAATTATCATGTAATACAAAATATAAATTGTAATGCTTGTAACATTGTTTAAAGCCCACCGTATACTAATCAAACATGCAAATGTTTATAGTTTTTATAATATATTTTTTTTTAGATTCCGACGAAAATCGGTAAAACGTATATACTACAGTACCTACTAACTATTTATAATTGTATTGTTATTTTATTTAGGAATAACAATTCCAAAACTAGAAATTTAATCAGATTATTTTAGTACCTATATGACGTATGTTCAATCCGTGTTGATGACAATTAATTTTTTAAGTAAATTAATATATACAATTTGGAAATATTATGATTTTATTTTTGTTAAATTGACAATTTTAATATGGAAATGGCTCTGCTTTATACCTATCTAAAGATAAATAAATAAATTATAATGGGTATAATCTCTTCTACAACAAATTCTTGATTATGCATTTATTATAGATACCACTCCCATTTTACTACACTGATATTTTTATTTCTTCTCTTCATAAGTTTTTTGTAATGTTTGCGTTTTATAATAAGATATATTTTTACTCATCCAGTAATTTTTTTAATACATTTCTTAGTGATTTAATGCATAATGAGATGACGATAAAGATAATATGGAGATAAAATATAAGATTAAGATAATAATAATGATAATTTATTAGGTGTATAATTATATGCGTTTTTATAACGCACGATGCATAGTTTGCAGAACATAATTATATTTGAACCTAACGTTGGATTAAATTTAATTCATAATGATTACAGCAGAAATTCATTTCACCATTTGGGCGTGTATATATATTTTTTAAATGTTAATTAGTACACCTATATCGAATCATTAGTGAAACATTAAATACAAGATAAATTAATGGACATCCTTCCGAAATGTCAATCTAATATGTATGTAATTATACCCACTACGGTGTATTTTAAAATAGGCGCCACGTCAATTAGAATTTACACAAAACCATATTATATACACGTTCTACAATTTATAAACATTCTACAGCATGTCTCGTGCACTTAGTAACAAAAATAATCGAACATTCACGATTCAAAATCATCACGCTTCCGACTCAAAGAGTGTGTAATAAACGTAAAAGTTGAACAAACGTTACATTTTTATGAAATTGTTGTAAAAATTAAAAATTCAATCTCTTACTACCTACCTACATTATCTAAATTCTGAATGATGTTGGATTCTTTATTTTACTTTTTTTAATGGAATTTTAGAAAATGATTTATACGTTCGTTGCAATAATTTACTTGTATTGGTCAAACAACTTGTTACAAATATTTTATATAAATATATATAATAACTTAATGGT
This sequence comes from Aphis craccivora, assembly GCA_009835225.1. Classification (NCBI taxonomy): domain Eukaryota; kingdom Metazoa; phylum Arthropoda; class Insecta; order Hemiptera; family Aphididae; genus Aphis; species Aphis craccivora. Next base: position 7,211 of record VUJU01003771.1, on the reverse strand, counting down.
CATATTTTTTAAACTGGTTTTAACGAACGGTTTTTTCTAAAAACTATATATAAAGTCTCGATTTTTTTCCTTTTACATTAAACGGAACACATGCGAAATGTAGCTTTTATTCGTTTAATTGACTTTTTAATGCACATAGTTTATTTCCTGATGTGTTTAATGGACCTCGTATTTATTCTTTTTTGAATTCGTGACAAACATTTCACGACTTTCTTGAGAGTTTATACTCGTATTTATAAATTGTTTTCTGTATGCAACATATCGCGCGAAGAACTAAATCACTAAATCAATCATAAACGTATTCATGTATTATTCACTTCAGTATGCGCATAATATTATATATCCTATCCCTATGTATTGAAAAAATATATAGAAACAAATAATAACAGTAATAAAATGAAATATGCATAATATATGAATAGTTATGTACACGCAACACGTTTTTTTTTTTTTTTTTTTAATACGACCTAAGAGTTTCACCTCTCGTTCACTTTTAATCATAATCATTCATCGCTAATAATAAATGACATTAGTTTTATACTTAAACTGGGAAGGTACCTATATAAGATAAAAATCAAATTAACAGAAAAAAATAAAATAAATCTCTATTGAAAACGTTTATCGCGTTTTTTTTGTTTTTTTTTTTTTTTATTATATATAATAGAGTGTTGCTCGTTTACGAATAATAAGAAAATGCGAACGTAAACCATTGTAATATTGTAGCCTTTAGGTATACTATGATTTCGCTACAAGACACAGTGCAATGTGCAAAAACAAATTATAATTTGGAAAAGGTTTTATATCATGTGCAATGTGCATATACATGTAGATATATGCATATATACATATAGCAACAGTCAATAGGTATAACTTAAAATGTAATACAACAAAATATAATATAATATTATTATTTATTATTACGAATTTCACTTTTCACGCGCTAATTTGTCAAACGCGCCTTTTACGCATTTCCTATACATATTGTACATAAATATAATGTACATTATAAAGCTTGTGTCGCCTGTTCCGGCTGGGGCTGATCCGCTTAAAACGTTCCGACTGAACGGTTCACTGCGCCGATCCTCGAATGATGTTATAATGTGCAAGTTGCGCCACCCATATTGCATTCGGTATATTTGTATGTACCTACTATAATATTCAGTACAGGAGGAGGGGCCGCGTCACGTTTATTAAGTATAAAAATGCAATCCGCATACTCGTATTACGAGACTACGGTGCAGGAACCTCGCTCACAAATATAAAGTTTAAACGTTGTTTTAAAATAATAACCATACGAATGTTTAAAATTTAAACCAATAGTTATTGATGAAATTAGCAACGAAAAAAAAGAACTTGAAATAGGGTTTCCATACGTTCTTGGTTAGTTTAGGAGTGAATACTGGTTATAAATATAACGTCCCGGTATCATGATAATGTGTTTTGGGACGGCTAAGATTTTCTCAGAATTATTAACTTGAATAATTTACATTAAAAATTTGTCTTTTGTTAAATATTTCTAGTAGGAAAACATTATTGTTTTGATAAATTATGAAATAATCAAGTTGATTACTTGGTCGACTGACGAAATCTATTTTGAAATTATATTCCCAGATTCATAACGACAATTATTATAATAAATAATACTGTATTATTGTTTTTCGTTCCCACACGATCATTTTTGTTATTCCTTATAGTTAATTGGTAATTTTTCCCATTATAGTTACTCATTCTGATGCATACCATTGAGTTAGTCTAACCCCATAAACATGTTTTAAAGTGCTTACCATTGTGTGTGGTATTCTAGTTATGAAAAGTATAAATTGTTTAAGACTTAAAAGTCGATGGTTGACCGTGAAAAAGTGGTAATTTTTTCCCATAAAAATTAAACGAAAAACGTTTATCTCGGGTTTAAGTAAAATAAGATATCGCAACCCTAGCCATAATATTATGTACATTGAACATTGCTGGCAAGAGAATAGGTTTTTTTTTTTTTACGTCTTGTCGTCAGAGGCGTGCACACAGGTGCGGCAGATTGAGCTATATATAGCTACAACTGAACAGTTTTTATTTTTCGGGCAAGTATACCCGTATCGGTTATAGTAATATACATTTGAAAGTATAAAATTTTTTTGTACCGTTTTTACAAAATACAACGCATACACGCTGTATCGTATACTCGTTGTTCTCAAATTTTGACTAAATACTAAGAAATTGTATTGGTAAAACGGCAGAACTATTTGATCGAAAACAGGTAGTCACGTAAAATATAACTCTTATTATAGAAGATAATAATACGACTGTAGTTCGATGGTTTGTAGACTGTAATAACAAAACTAAGAAAAGTGTAATGAATAATCACAAGTGTTATACGTGCTACTACGATTTTTTCAAACCTATTATTAACCTATTATTGTGTTGTTGATACGAGTGACAATTATTTAAAAGTGCATTATCACTTATCAGTATTTTTTTCTTTCTACGGATACTCAAGTTATAACGTTGTGCGCAGAACAAATAAAAAACAAAACGGCGTCATACTTATAAATTATCGCTTATATTATGTTTAATTGTTTAACACACACAAAAAAGATTACGAGTTCTACGTAACATCGCATCGATAACGAAAAAAAATGTATAATATTAGGTAGTGATGTTTCACCATGTAATAATATGTACTTTTAAGGTGCTGTTCTGCCGGCGATACCTACCGAATATTTTGTGTATAAAATGCAATTATCTCTTTAAATGTAATAATATACTGTTGCCTGTAGGCTGTAGTTGTTATATTATTGTCGTGAGAAAACTTCGTTCTTAACTCGGAACTCAACGACTATCGTCTATCACAGAGAATATTTTACAAGTTCACAGCTTCCATTGAAGATAAAATTGTAATAATTTAACCAGACGACGACGGGTAACAATTAATTAAAATACTAGATGTAATTCCGATACGATGGTGACGTTTTAATTCGTCACAACTCAACAATCAATACGAGTAAAAATATCACAATAACAATTTGTTTAATTTGTTATTATTTATTAACTATAATTGTACGCCGTAATTCGTATTTGCATACCACGTACCTACGTTATGAAAATGGTTTTGTATTAAGTATAAGTTCTTAAATAATAATTAGTGTATTATTTGTATAGATCTATTTAAACCTAAGGTTTTTATCATGATTGCTTCTGCAACAGTCGTATTACAATGTATATCGAATTGGAATTGTGACCACGTTTAAAACGATTTGATATTTTTTGAGAAGTAGGCGTAGCTTGTAATAAGGACTTCTGCTGTAGAAACGCAATGGCAAGGTTTTATTCCACTATAGACCAAGTGGTAAAAAAACCGACCTCGAGCACATGTGGCGTGTTACATAATATTATATATATTATAATTAAACACGTGAGGAAAAAAAAGATACCGCTGACTGTCAAAAGCGTCAGGAATGTTATATAACTCAGTGCTCGCCGGGTGAGGCAAGTTATAGGCACAGCCTCACATTTATATTACCTATAGTATAATAATAAGGAAGAAAAAAAAATATCTAAATTTAAAGTATTTACATATTATTTTTCATTTCAGTACTTTTTTACGTCCAAACATTAATTATTCATTTAATTAAAAATTTTTCATATTTATTAGTATAATTTTTCTTCTATTGTCTGTAATTAGATTACCTATGATGTATCGTAAATCATACGTAACAAAAACTATGACACCGTTATGGTCGCCACAGTATACCTACCTTTTAAAGTTTCACGATCAAATACGAATAATGAGCCAAAAACTATTTAGCTAGTTAGTTTTCGATTTTCTCAATTTTTTCAACTAAATTGTATAAGTAATATTATTATGCATTGACATAATTCATGGTTGATAATTATAGGGGTAATTAAGTACAGTTCTTGACTTGGAGGGGCTATATAACAAATTTTGTATTTTAATTACTTATTGATTTCTTAATAAGTTTTGTCTGAATATTTGGTTGGGGCTAAGCCCCCTAGCCCCCTATTTTTGCCTATGTTAAAGATAATATTTTATTACTTTATGCACTTTATTTGAAATATTAGAATCACAAATTGATGGAATTCAAAAAACATATTATTATTATACGTACAACGTACAATGTTAATATTATGTTATACATTTTAATATTTTGTCTCTGTAAATCGTACAGAGTTATACAATTTTTATGTACAGTCAACTCGCCTCGTCCGACAATGATCAATGGATGTGAGTTCAAAGAACTTTTAGCATTTTTTTGCGTAAACTATTCAATAAACGTACGTCTTGATTCAAGAAATTCGCCAGTACAAACCGGTATAGAATTCCCCTTAAAAGTAAATTTTCATTTTAAGAAATTCGCTATTTTTAATCAATTTATAAATTATATACACACTGCAAGTTTTCTTTTTTTTCACCACGATAACGAGATAGATGAGAAATGTAGACCCGGTTATAACTGATTTTACTCTCTTTTAAATTTGTTATTAAGCTAATAATTTCTATTGTAAATAATTATAATTTATCGGAAGAGCAAACCTATCTATCCACGAATTAACTAAACCGGTGTAAAACAATTTCGATTGCGTTAATTAACCGGAACCAGCTATAATTTATAAATGTTTGTGTTTGGTATTTACTATTTAATATGTAATTAGGATGTATTTGCATTTTGTGATTTGCATGCTTTCGTCAACAATTAAATGGCGGGGGAGGGTAGATACAATATGTGTGTCCTACAACCTGATTGTAGCTTATCCGGAAGTATACATTTTTCGTAATACCGGTCGTGAAAATACTTGCCAATAATTACATGCTAAATATTCTACAAAAGAAATTGATAAAATTTCAATGTGGGGGCTTAATACGTATAAACTATAAAGTATCTGGTAAATACATGGCATTAATTCGTTCCACTAAGAAGTTATTAATTGCTTTGCTCCGACTTATTTTTATTTTCTTTATTGGAAACCCTGAATGAATGAAATACATCATCAGCCCAGTTATTGAAATGCAAAAAAATATGAATTCTCTAAGTTATTTTTTGCAAAGGTAGGCAGGTCTTCTTTCCAGGGCTGGCTAAAGGAGGCACAGTATATTAGGGCAGATACAGTCACACGATAGTGACACATATGGTGGAAGAGGGGAAAATACTGGCGTCCACGGACTGAACCCCCTCAATCTTAGACCTTAAAATAATATTCCCTTTAAATAATATCTAAGTACGATATATTCGTAATAAAATATTATTCAAATCTGTTATCTCTTAAAGTCTTTAATCCTGGTTGCAAGACTCAGTGGACATGTGCAGGACACTAGGAGTTTCAAGACAGTGATCAGGTTGGTTATTCATAAAATATTACATATTAAAAAAAAAAAGTAATAATAAATAAATATTATTATAGTGTAAAAAATAAAATAGCAAACTAATACTTTTTTTTCGATGTATTATAAATTTAATACATATTTATTTAAAAAAAAAAAAAAAACAAATCAAAATATATCAATATATTAGCAAACCATAACTAGGTAAAAGTATATAACAGTATATAAGTATATAACCTACTGTGTAATTCAGAGATTCCCAACCGCGGTGCCGCGAAAGTTATTTAGGGTGTTGCGAAATTATTTGAAATGTATTTTTTATTATATTATTTATGCAATAATAATAAAAAATAAAAATATATAGTTAATTTTCAATGTAATAATTTGTTTTATAAAATATAATATGTGTAAATAGTATATTATATCAAAATCTTATTTCTTTTGTTTATACTTATGTACTGTTAAATAAAACCGAAGTTGTAAATATAGGGTGCTTCCAAATTTTTAGAAAATGACTAAGGGTGCTGTGAGTAAAAAAAGGTTGGGAACCTCTAGTGTAACTAAATCATCACAATTGAGCAGTTAATGGTTATTTTAAAATAATTTTACTATTGCCATGAGAATTTGAAAAGGTATCAATAACTTCATCTATACCTAGTAATTTAGCCTCATTTTTTCATTTATTAATATATCGCTCAAATTTGATAAATTATTGTCTAGTAAAGAATATTTTATTCTTTTCATACCCAAAAAGGCACGTTCACGATCAGATGAGGATATAGGTATAGTTGTGAGTTTATGACAATTGAACAAAGCTTAAATATTTCAGTAAATGCTATTTGTTACCCATTTTCTAGATGCTAATCGTTACATTTTAAAACCCTATATTAGGTATATGGTCATATTTCTGAATTGTTTAAAATTAGATTTATACATGATACTTAACCATATATCCATTATTTACATGTATATGTTTAACCATTTCCGCGAACGGCACAAAATATAAAACGCAATTTGTAAACAACTTACAGTCGTGTTGGCGTGACTGTGCTTATGATGTAGAAAAAACAGACCCTGGTATTGTACATTTATTTATAAAACTATTTACATAACAATATTTAAAAAAGTGGGTAAGTGGGTACCGCTCTACTGTACATTAGGTGCCATATGGATCATTATTATATATTATAGGAGTGTTAAATTTGAATCCAATGATAGGTATCATTGTATACGAAAAACGATTCTGAACGGAAATGATTTGTCAGCCTAGGATATAATTTCCAGTGGTTAGTGAAAAAGGTGGTTTAGGTATGTTTTAATAGCCTGAATACACCAAAATTTAAGTTCTTTTAGAATTAATGCAAGGCTAAACTTATGAAAAATCTTGTATTAAATTTTCAACTCTTAGCTACTTATACAAACATTTTTATGAATTTATAAAAATAAATAATTTTTTTTTTTATTTATTTATTATGTACCTACAAAATAATTTGCAATTTTTCATGATTTTGACAAATTGTTGTCAATATTTGAACTTCAGATGCTAATAAAAAAAAACTGTGCCTATGTATTCTTATAATTTTTTAATCACTATAAGGCTAACTAATGAGGAACTTTGTATTAAATTTTCAAGAATTTTGATTGGGCTAAAAAAATTTTATCGACACTTCAAAACATTTTTTTCAGAAAAATTGAAAATTTCAGTTGTCTATAAAAAGCTCAAAAAAAGTCAAAATATTTTGAAATTAAAATCACGTAAAGAAAACGCGAAACTTAATAACTGGTAAAATTTTCAAGTATCTACGACTTATACTTTTTGAATAATAACAAATATTTAAAATCGTTTGAGGATAAATCGTTATCGTTACGCTATTTCGTA
>VUJU01003770.1:0-23352 GCA_009835225.1 Aphis craccivora | reverse complement strand
TCGAAGCAAATTGTATATTTTTAACATTTTTATCATCAACCGTTCTCTTTATTACACCAAAATGATAATATAATAATATGTTAGATTACGTTAGGTTACGTCAATAATATATATATATATATATAAAATATTTTAAATATATCATCAGATAATACAAATTGGTCAGTGTAATATTATGATTAGTTATTATACTAGAAATATTTTAAATCGGAGATATTAATCTGAGATATTTTGTACTGGAGATAATATAAATCAGAGATATATGTATTAGAGATATTCTAAATCGGAGATATTTGTATTAGAGATATTTTAAATCGGAGATATTTTTGACTAGAGATATTTTGATCGGAGATATTTTTGAGGAGATATTTTGACCTGGAACCTAGATATTTTCATTTGTAAAAAAACAAAAAAAAAAAAACAGAAAATAGAAACTTTCTGCGTAGGGAATATTTTATTGCAAATAATTTTCCTTATTTTAACTCAAAATAATTGGACGAAATATCTTGTAAGCATAGTATGTGAGCCTATTTGTTGCCATGGTAGATTTTTATGTAATACAACCTAATAGAGCCTAATAGATAGATACTATTAAGAAACGATACAGGACAACCTCACTTATACATAAGTATATAATTTAGCTAAGTAAAATGTACAAAATTGTCTGCATCGTTGTATTTATTTTTTCGTGTTTTCAATCCAAAGTTGTACAAAATACCATGTTATTTAAAATACATAATATTCTAGTAAACCAATAATGCCTAGTCGCCGAAAACTTTTGCGTGACAGATGTGAAATTGCAACTTATCAACAGCATAATATATAGAAGAGATTGCAAACACTCGAGAAAGTAACAATACGCCATAGGTACGTCACAATATTATATTTTGTGTCCTTGCTAGAATTTATATTTTAGTTTTTTTCGTCAATGAAAAAACGGTTTTCTGGGTATTTTTGTGAGAAACATTTCGTGCAAAAGTAAACAAACAAAGGATGGAATAACCGACTGATGCCAGACTGCCAGCTAATAAAGTCTAAACAGTCTCGTCCGTATTTGGCAACCCTCTCCAGTATCGATAGACAACAATTTGCATATATTATATGGTACATATACTCCGCATTCCTGTAAATTTAAAGAGCATTATCAAAATTGCTACACTATAGATAAATATGTCATGTAATCAGTGACGGCAGTGGTGCCATTTCAGTTTTATAATAGGGGCGCCAAAATTTAAGCAGCCCAACTTTTTTTTTTGTCAGGCCACTGCTTAAGTTTAGTAAATACAGATATCATTTGTTTGTTTTTTTAATCACAGTTTTATAAATACAAATATAAATATATTATAATATTCTTATCTTTTATGGTTTTTAATAAATATTTATTAATAAAAACCGAAAATTGTATGACAACTATAATTATTTGAAAACAATACAATAATACCTAGTGAAAACTCTAAAAATAAATAGGATTAATTATACAGGATTTTTTTTTGTTATGTTAAATTTTTAAATTATATTATAAACACATCATTAATCATCAAATATGCTCTAAAAATGGTAAAATTGAAAAATATGCCCTTAAAACTATAAAATTATAGAGCAGCTCCACATTTCTTTTTTTTTTCAGTTTTGACATTCATGATGACAAAATTAAAAAAATAACTAAGTCGATAACCAAATCGATGATTATATTATTATACAAAAAAAAAATTAACGGCCACACTCATGATATTGAAGCGGCTAAAATTGAAGTAGAGGCTACAATTACAAAAAAAGCGGGCAAGTGAGTACCGCTCTGCTGTACATTTGGTGCTGTGTTACTATTATGTATTATAATAGGAGTGTTAAATTTGAATTCAATGATAGATATCATTGTATACAAAAAACGATTCTAAACGAAGATGATTTGTCAGCCTAGGATATAATTTTCAGTGGTTGGCGAAAAAGGTGGTTTATGTTTTAAAGTCTTGAATAGGTCACCAAAACCTAAGTTTTTTTATAATTATTGTAGGCCAAATCTTGTATTTAAATTTCAACTCTTAGCTACTTATATAAAAAAATTTTATGAATTATACCTACAAAATAATTTGCAAATATTCATCGTTTTGATTTACAACGAAATTATTTACATATAAAATATAAATCCCTTAATTCAGTTTTAGGACGACTACGAGTTGGTACCCAATAATTATCGTCTGACGAATTGGTTCCCAGGTTGTCTACAAGTAACATACGAATTGGTTCCCAAAAACGTGCATGATAAAATAATTATCTATATACTATATCTGTGTTGCATAATTATTTTATATTTATTGAATTATGAATTTGTTATATTTTGTGAATTATTAGTTATTTCTTAGTTATAAGTAAAAATTTCCTATTTAGAATATTTGACTTCTACAAGTAACTTATAATGACTAATCAAAAATCTTTTCTATACGAATGGTGTGCAAAAAATAATTTGGAACCACAGTTTGAAACAAAACAAGCCGGTAAAATTTATTCAACTTTTTTTAACATTTTATGTTTAATATTCGATAGTAATTTAAACGTGTAAAAAGTAGAAAAAAATTTTCATTATTTTAAAAATGTTTAATCTAATATTTTGATTTTTCTGTTTGCTATTGTGTGTAAAGTATAAACACATTACATTTTACAAAAATTGTTTGTAGATGAGTGAGATGATTTTTTGTATTTTGGTAAGAGTATGATAAATGATAACCAAAGATTAATTAAAAATCAAAATATGTTTATAATAAATTTAGAAACATTGAATATTGTATTCTAGGTACAAAGTTTAATTCGCAGTTTGTATGTGAAGTCGCTATAAGTGGACACAATTATGTAGGTGTAGGAAATTCAACTAATAAAAGAGATGCTCAAGAAAATGCTTTAAAAGACTATCTCTTATACTTGACACGGCAAGGATTAGTATCTGCTGATTCTATATAAGATGTAAGTTCATTAATATTACCTACTTATATAACTTATTCATATTATATTAAAATATGTGATTTGTTAGAATTTTATTGCTAAACCTGGTTCAAATGATTCAATGGTTAACTCATCCAAAAGATTAATGAATAATATTATGCCACCAAAATCTGTGTATCAAGAAAGTCAAACTCCTGATATGCTCGGTGAGGCTTACCGACCAATGGGGAAAACAGATTTTCAGTTTAAAGAGTTTTCAAATGATGAAAGTAAAGTTGAAGATATAAAATCATTTATATCTGCTTTTAATTATAATTATTTGTATTATTTGTATTATTCGTTTGGCCCTGGTGCAGTCGGCGCGGAGAGCCTCGATGTCCGCGTTTCACCAGTGGACGGGAGGCTTCCTCGGATTCGGCGTCCGACGGGCGGGAAAGGCGAAGTCGCAAACGGCTGAGACCCTCGACCGAAGTGCAGAGGCCCCACGCTCAGCGTTCTGCCAGTCCCGGGGGCTGTCTCCTTTGAGCCACTCGGCCAGGATCAGTCCGGTGAGGAAGGCGTCGTTGGCGACACCGCCCGCGGTGTTCCAGGCGCGTGGGGCGACGTTGGACGCAGGAGTGACCCTGTGGTGATCGCATCCGAGTGTCAGGGAGAACCTGATGTAGTGGTGGTCGCTATTGTTGAACACCGACTCCAGTACTCTCCAGTCTGCGATGCGAGCCGCCAAGGAGTCGCACGACAGGGTGACATCTACGATGGATCCGGCGCCTCTGTTGAAGGTCGGAGTTGAGCCCGAGTTCGCGATGACCAGACCAAGGGACTCGATCAGCAGCTCAAGTTCTTCTCCTCTTCTGTTGTCGACCCAGTCGCCCCAGGCAGCGGATCTCGCGTTGAGATTCCCGGTGACAAGGACAGGGGCGTCATGTTGGACGGTCCTGATGCTGTCTTCGAGACGGCGGAGCAGGTCCTGGAAGTCTTCGATGGGCTTGTTAGGCGACGCGTAGCAGCTGTACACTTGGACGCCGTTGAGCCGGGCTGACACAAACTCGGGGTCGCTGATGACGTTGGCCACCGTTACCCCCGTGTTCGCGACATAGATGGCTGCCTTCCGTTGTCCGGCGCTCGCGTGCCAGGCACTGGAGTTTGGATCCGCTTTGTAGGGGTCGCTGATCAGGGCTACGTCAACTCTTTCTTCAACCATGAATTGCGCGACGAGGTCTTGTGCCACGCGGCAGTGGTTGAGGTTGCACTGCACGAAGTTGAGTCCCATCACTCCACTGTGCTCTCTTCTGCAGGCGCCTCACATCCTGAAGTTGAGGACTGCGGCTGCTGCTGTTGTTGTGTCTGCTTCTTGAGTGCGCAGTCCTTCGCCAGGTGGTCGTCCTTCTTGCATATGTGGCAGCGGCGGGGCTTGGCCTCGCTCCGGCACTCAGCAGCTAGATGCCCTTTTCCTTGGCAGCGGAAGCATGTTGGCTGGTTGTTAGCCAACAGCTTGACCCTGCACCTGGTCCACTCCACGGTGACCGCTTTCTCCTCCGCCAGCGTGATGGCGTCCTTCAGCGGCAAATGGAGGCACGCAACATACTCTCTACTATACCTTGATATATATAATTTGTTCACAGCGGTGACTTACCTAAGCTCTTCCATAAGTGTAACATGCAGATGCCAAAGTATTATTAATATATAACAAATAAAATGAGCTATGACAATTTAAAATCAGTAAAATACAATTTAAGACTTGTAGCGTGCGTTTTTCATAGACCATTGAAATAAATTTTCAATTTTCTTAAAATTTCAGGGGAGTGCTGCAGCCCTCTCAGTCCCTCCCCTAGCTGTGATATTGTATGCTATTATTTTCTTTAAAATTCTCTATAGTATGTTTGAATCTTTGATGTTTATCTCGATTTATAATATTGTAATTCTGTATTTTTGCTCTGCGGGCAGTGGCGTATTTAGGGGGTGGGCAAGGGAGCAATATCCCTGGGCAGCACTTTTTTGGGAGACAGTAAATTTAACTGGAAGGTTTTATTCTTAAACTGATTTAAACAGTTGTAAAAAAAAAAGAATGTGTACCCAGGGCATCAAAATCCTAAATACGCCTCTGCATCACAGTAATTCACTTAGCACTTACCATTCAACTGAACTATACCCACTAACCCACCTTTTTATTTTTTTTTTATTATAAATAATAAACAGTTTTTTGAATATAAAAATCAATTAGATTAAAATATTGAAAATAAAATCGATGACATTTTTTGACATTATTCTTCACTAAAAAGGAATATTGGATCCATTACATCACATAGAATAGGTAATTATTATCATTTAGAAGGTACAGATTTATTTATATTTTAACTTGTGTGAAAATGTGTTAAGTAAAAGAACTAGAATATGAACCTAAATTTTCCTAATAAACCTACCTATAAAAACAGCTTTTGGTTTTGAAAAATAAATGTAGTTATGATGTTAGTCTTATTTTTTTCACATTATTGTTTAATTGTTTGAACTAAATTTTCTTCTGTAGTAATTATAAATGATTAACTTTTGTAACATTATAAATCATTGTAAATTTGTAACCAAGTTATACAAAAATAAGAAAAATCTTAAATAAAATAATACATTATATAATAAAATCATATATTAGGAACAAATAAATTTTAGTACCTACCTAGTCCAAGATACACTTTTATTATTTCAAATAATTAATATATAAAAGTCCTTTTTATGTAAATTTGTATTATTTTTATTAAAATAAATCTGCTCTTTAAATTTTATTTTATAATATTTGTTCACAAGTTGAATAGTTTCGGATAAAATAACAAAATATCACGTAATTTCCTATGCTTTCTAATGTTCTGCAGGATGCTCTGGTGGAAGCTACAAATTCGGGTCCAAGTTTTTTCGGTACGGTCAGCTATAATCATTGATCGGTATCCTTACTCTAGTGTTCATGTATCCTACCTAACCTAACCATCAATCTTGAGATTAATAAAACAATATAAGGTTACCTAATGACTAATCTTATACTTAAGTAGTCTGGCCTTTAGTAAATAATAGTTCAATAAGGAAAGGAATAGAGACTTGCTCTATTCTAAAACTAGCCAAGTATTATTTATTACATTTTATTCAAAAGATCTATGTAGTTTATAAGCTAATACTATATTTTATCCGACACTAGTGTTAGTAATGTATAATACAATTAACCATTCAGTAATTAGACAATTATAAAATTCATGACGAATCATAACAGTATGAATATTCATACAAATTTGATATGATAGGTTAATAAATGAATACAATACTATTTTATCAAAATTGTTCACTACCGTTTTGAAAACATAACTGTGATATACTTATCCAGTATTCCAGAACACATCATAATACATCAATATCTAATTTTTATAAGTATATAAATTATATACTTATATTATACTTATACTTATTTTATTATTTTATATATTGTTAGCTTAATTGTGTATGATCATAATTATTGTTGTTGTGATTTGTAACTATAATTGTCAAATAAAAATATTAAGTTGTACGAATAACAAAAATAAAATATGATACAGCTTTAAAAATGACAATAATTCAAATGTTCATAAAATCATAATAATAATAATAATTAATACTGAACTCAAATATTGTCTTCAAAAAACTTGTAGTACAAATCAGTATTTCCCAAACTGTGGTCTGCAAACGTAAACTGAAAATACTATACACTATATAGTATTAAGGGGGGGGGGGGTCATCAATCATTTTTACTATCTCTAACGGGTCCGGTAGAGAAATAGTTTTAGAAATGCTGGTGTAAATTATTATGTAGTACAATTCCAAATTCCAATGTTTAAAGTATAAAGCTATCTATGAGAGAATATGGTATTAAAAAGCCTAGAAGGATAATAATATAGAGATTGGATGTTGTTTTATTTTTTATGTGCTTGTAATAATTGCATTTTCTTTTTGTTATACAACAGTAATTTTTTTCTTTAACAAATTATTCTATACAAGTAACACAGGTGCGAATAATTAATTCATATTTCATAGTAATTAAATAATTAAGTGACACGTAATAATATTAAGTAGTTGTTGCTATTTATTTGTCTGTATACTATTATAAAATTTTCATAAATGCTTGATATAAAAACATTTTTTGTAGTACATAACTATCATAAAATATATTATTTATTATTTGAAAATTACCTTTCATTACATTGTCATTTGTCAATTACTTAAAAGTAGTACTACAAAACTATAAATTATTAACTACATTGTAATAAAAAACCCCTGATTTCATACAAAAATAAAATAGAAGCTTTTCAATACAATAATATGTATTGTACTTAAAAAATACATACATTACTTAAGTGTAATTTAATTTGTTTTTTTTTTATTAATTTAAATAATTGTAAAATGATAACTATAGGCTATGTGTATTGAATATTGCATTTAATATTTTGTTGGTAATGCTATTGTAACTTTAAAATAATAAATTCATATTAATGAAGAATTTAATATACATGATTAAATTTCTATTGTTTTAATTACAATAATAAAATATGGTTGACAATTAATTAAGACATAATTTGATTTATATCTAACTTTTATAAAAACAGCTAAACATATATTTAAAAAAAGTTAATATTTTTATAAATGTTTTTAAATACCATTTAATGTTTTTTTTCACCGAGCAGCATATTTCAATGCTAATAAAAAAAGGATACAATTTAATTTTTAGAAAATAATAATATTTGACAATACATGATATCATATTACCTTAGTAAAATTAAATGCCGATACTTATAAACTTAACAAAAAATAAAATAATAATATGTAGTACCAAATACAATTTTTGACATTATAATATTAATGTTTAAAATAAATTTAAAAAAAAAAATGTTAGGTACATTATACTCTTTTACGGTCAGTAAGTACTCTAATTATACTACCAGCTCCTCCAAGAGCATAGGCTTTTTCATGCCACATAAGAAGATGACTGCTTTTTTTCTCAGTTGACTTTTCAAACCCTTTGTAAATATACTTCATAAGAACATCTACCATGTCAATATCTAATTGAGCAACAACTTCATCTATTTGTGATAACTTGGTGGCCAGAAGAACTTTCATTACAACATTTAAGGCATTGTCCTAAAAAAAAAAAAAAAATAAATAACAATAACATAATTGTTTTAAATAAAACTGTATAGCAATAATATAATATATACCCTTAATTGTTGATTTTTTGATCCTAAAGGTGCATTTTTCAATGCAGATTTTAAAGCATCAGCAAAACGACCTCTATAAAAATTATTCAGGAAAATCACAAATACAATAATTATTTAAACTACACTTTACAAAGGAATAAATCATAAACCTAGGTGAGATGGGGAAAAACTAATATTAAACACAATTTATAAATTCATATTAATAATGAACTATGCGATAGACAATATTATACAGTTCAGTGCTACATACATATGAGTAATATTATACAATTTATTCACATATAATAGAACCTAAGAAATCTTAAAAAAAATTGCTTATATACTATTATAATATTTCTACTATAATAATTATAAGATGTTTACTTTAATTTAATTTAATTTAATGATGAAATACATAATAAGTTTCCAAAATATTTGAAGAAAAATATTTAGTTAATAAAAATATTTTAGTGCAAGTAAATAGATTAGACAAAGATATGAAAATTAGTTTGTGGTGAATTAAAATAAAAAATATAGATATTAAACCATAGACAATAATAAATATATTATATTATTATTTTTACCGGTAAATTTTATTTTTATCATCATTATTATTGATATTTGAAACAATAAAACATTACATTTTAGAAATTATTGATTGTAGTACTTCGAATAATTTTATAGTACAAATTAAAAAATATTTTATCAGTGGAAATTTTAACTAATATATTTTTTAATAAGAAATTTTATCTATTTTAAACATATGCTGTTATGTAGTCAAAATATGAAGAGCAACACAAGTTTTCTCAAGATTTAGTAATAGGTTATTTTGGAGTAACCATTACTTCATTAATTGTAAGCCCTTATTAATTGCTTTAAATATTTAATCCTATGAGTCTACTTTACATAGCATAACATATAATTTGACTTTGAATGGATAGTGAATGGATTCTATTTATTTGTATGTTGAAAAAAAAATTGGTGAAATAACTGTACATTGAAGAACGCCACATTTAATTTGTTTTAGAAAGCTTTTAGCTAGTTTATTTATTTATTTTGACACATTGTTTACAGATAGATAAATAGGAAGAACATTTTTAATTAATACCACAAATGCCCAAATGTTTTAATTTAATTAGGTATAACATTAGCTTGATCAACAGTATCAAATGCTTTAACTAGATCTAAGTATACCATAGCCCATTATTTATTTATTTATTTTTTTTTGTCATTTAGAGATTTGTATAATATAAATGAGTTATTTTGGACATAGCTTGATCAGTTCATTTGCCTTGGAAGAAACCATATTGTGAATGATGCAAAAGATCATTACATTCTATGAATGAAATTAAATGTTTTTAACAATTTTCTCAAAGTTTTATAATTCAAAATCATAGATATTGGTCAAAAGAAATTTATTAAATTTGAGTTTCTTTTTATAAGGGTTGGTGTTACTGTGGACATTTAAAATATATCAGGTATAACTGATTGTGAGAGAATTAAATTAAATAAATACTTTAAAGGAGAAATAATAAATGATTTTTTAGTATGTCAACTGTTTTATCATCGATTGTGGAGGTTGTTCATAAGTATTAATATTTTGTGTAATAAGAGTTATTTATAAATACTATGATGCCATCATTTTGATTTTTGATAATATTAGAAAAATAGAACAATTTGGAATTTATAAATATTAGCAACTACGTTTTCATTGCCAAGACAAGCTTCACATAATATTATTACATCAAATATCACTGCAATATTATCTAAAGTTAAACATAATTCATCAGTGCTTTCTCACACTAAACATAATATTTATAATAATTACCATAATATTACAGACATTATTAATGTAAAATGAAGATTTTATTTTTTTAAATATTTGTTTCAAATTCATTAAATATTGTTAAGTCGAAGGATCACAATCAATAAATTACATCATTTGAAAAAGTATTAAGTAGAGCAATAATGATTTGTATAATAACAATCAATATTCTTATCAAATTGAAAAAAAAATTATATTTACACAATATTAGGGAAATTAAATTTCAAATAATTTTTAATACCTATAAGATTAACTTTTTTGATTTGATCATTATATACACATGTTCATAAGTGTACTGCGCTTAAAATGACACACAAACTAAAAAAAATGCTATATTAATTATTTATTATATTTGGAGTAATATTATTTTATAAGACAATTACACTCAAATTTAAAACATAAATATAATTATAACATTAATCTCAAATGATACCCAACTAATTTATAGATATAAATAAGTAAATATAAGCATTAATATATATTTTAATTAAACCATATAAATATAGTGGATTTTTCTTATTACACAAGACTATCTTGTTTTGTGAAACATACAATTACCAAATTAGCCCACTTTCCTATTATCACAGACTACCCCATAATAATTGTTTGTGAATTGTTTTTTTATCCAGGCCATATATATGAAGACAATCATAAATCACAACGCTGATATGTAAAGATATTGAGGTAGTTGAGATAATGGACCGTCTAAAGTGATAAGTCATGATAATTGCCTTAGTCTCGTATAACAAGAAAGTACTACTACAGATAATACAAACTGCCTAAATTCGACTAATGAATGAAACATTAGTTTTAATGAATCTAAGTAGAATAGTAAAATAGTGATTGTAAGGCAAATTAAGTATCTTAAAAGCATTATCAACATAAACGACACAGAAATAATGTAACATTTATTTACGAATTTCATGAAAATGTAAGCATAAATTATCATTATTTATTTCAATGAACTATCAAAATATTGTAAATTAAAATGCAAATACTGCATTATATTGTGTATAACAAAGGATACTGGTTAATCATGGTTGTAATTTCAGATTCGTCTGGAATGGCAGTCGTTGATTGATTTTCCGTTTGTTCATCATCTTTGAAATTCTCATTGAATTGATCGACGTCGATTTTTCTGAACGCCGAACTTCTTGTGTTCTCAGACATCGTGCACTTGCGAACTTGTGGATTTTTGAGCAAGCACGAACATACGAAAAAACTAAGCAAGCGAGTTTTATCAGTGGAAGTTCTATCCTTACTGATAAAATGATAACTAATCCAAATACAAAATACACAATCGAATAAGTGATGTAAGTCTTTAAGAAAAATATCGGAATATTCACAATTTAGATTTATTGACCGCTTAGTTCTAGTACAAGTGATATAAGTAAATTTAAATACTAAATAATTTTTTTGGTGTGTTTTTCTTAATGGTTTACACAGAATAATGGAAAGTAAGTATTATAACCGTTTGTACCTACTTCCATAAAATTTTAATTCATAGATAAAGACTTCTTATCAAAAATGAGATAACAGTTTTTTATGATAATAAAAATAATAATTTATAATATACTACATAATATAACATAATATTATTAATTATTATATAGGTTTGATTTTCAAGTATTAAATTTATATCTATTATTTACAAATTAAAAATTGAAAGTAATTGAAAGTAATATTTATTTATAATTTGATTTATATTCCATCGTACGTTTTGTAGGCATTAACATACATATTTAGACATTTAGTAATAATAATAATAATATATTCAATTATTTTTAACACGTTCAACGCAACAGTTTACGGCTAGTCAACATAATAAACATTGCCCTGAACCAAGGCCTTTGGTCGCTGGTGACAATTACTTCCCATCGACAAATGTAGTGTTCATGTCAAAAGTTCATAATTTTGACTGGCGAATGGTGAAGAGATAACATTTTGAAAATATTGTAGTGGGCGATTCGGTACTCTCTCAAGAGTCTTAGAACTAACATATGTATTTTTTTGAGAGTATTAAACTGTATTTAAAAAAATAATATTTATCCGTTATTATCATTCTTAATTATCAGTATATCACTATATAATAATATTAATATTGTCGACCAAACATACATATTATACCTAAGGCATCTTATACCCTAGAAAAAAATAAAAATATACCTACTGTAGTACTGTTTAAATCTATAAGTTAGATACACTGCTATCTGTATGCACTACCCAAAAGCCAATAAAAATTATTACTTTAATGAATAAACTTCAAATTTATAAGTTCATTAAATAAAATTTCATACTTAAGGATTTATTAATGTGATTAGTATGTCATAGTATATATATCTATAAAGTATAAATTATGATATAGGTATATATATATATATACCTATTTAAAAAAACCTAATATAATAATAAACACGTTTATTTTTATTAATTATTAGGTATCAAATATGTAATGTGACAAAAATCCTGAAAAAATAACAAGAATTCAATATTACAAACAATCATAATCAAATAACTGCAAAAAATAATTATGATATGATATAAGGATTTTTAGTTTTTTATTTCTTAATGTTTCATTAGGACATATTATGTTAAAACTAATATTTCCTTTAAGAAGAGTTAAATTTTGTGTGTGGGATGCAAATTGAATGACTTAATTATGAAACTAAATGGAAGTTTTAAATTTGTACTGTTATTTTTATATGAAAGTAATTTTTTATTTTTTAAAAAAATCATAAATGGAAATATTATGTATAAAGTCATATTACCTATCCTATGGTTAAATTATATTCTGAAACTATTAGTGATAGTTTCAAGTGTGAGATGAATGCTGAACGAGTTATTAACAAACCAAAATTAAAGTTTTTTATTTTAATTGTTATTTATTATTATATTTAGGTAATAAAATTATGTATAGGTAATAAGTATCATAGAATAGATTAAATCTAATTAAATCTATTTTGTGTAAGTATTATATTCATAATATAATATGTTATTAACCTACTTCTATTATATTTATATATTAACAGATTGAACATATGCTATATGCAAAAAAACTTATGGTTGAATGCCTACACACCAATTTGCTGTTTAATGTAATGAATCATCTCATGATGGAAGCTAATATAAATACTTTAGAATGTGAAGAACATGTTCGAGAAATTACTCAAAGCTTAATAATATTTTATAGGTACTCAATGCAATGAAGCTAATTCAACAAAACAAAAAAAACAACAAAACAATTTATCAAACGAATCAAAGTTGTAACTACTTATTTAATATTTTATAATAACTACTTACTTGTATGTATATTATTTGTTATATTATACCTAGGTAAGTACCTATATTACTATTATTAATAATAATGTAATGGTATTTTAGATATATTTAAATATTTATGAAGAGCCATCAATATAAGGTAAGTATTAAATTAAAAGTAAATATAATAAAGTAAGTATATTATATAAATAGTTTTAAGTTTATTACAAAATATAGAAATTATTACCTTTGTACTGATTTGTATACAGTTTAATACAATATTTCTATAATTTTCAACTGTCAACTTCTAGGCAGTTGAATAAAATATTTCATTTACCAATAAATATGCATTGGCACACAGGTATTTTTCATCTGAAATATAATATTTATTTATTTATACATTACAATATAATGAATAAATTGCATAGTAGTTACTGGTTATAATGCTATTATTGAATAACAAACGGCCTTTGAAGCTTGTGGTGTTCTCGGTGGATATTATTTAGTTGCTTCCTGTGTACCGTACTACCATTGGCAACAGTTATTGTCGCATCTCAAGCTTCAGTTTTAGATTTAAAACCGGTCGACAACTTTTATTTGTACTTTATGTTGAATTATTATTCTAACCTTTTAAGTGAACCACCATCATCGATCATAACATAATGAGAGAATGTTTTTCATGTTTAATTAAATAGTAACTTTTAGAATCACTAAAAGTCAATACTCGAGGATTACATCATTCATCACAGTCAATGTTTTGTTCTTCAAAACCACAAAATATATAATTTGTACCTTTGTATGTATCGTTGTATACAACTATTTTTTCTGTTCAATATTTATTTTAATTTTAGGAAAGTCAGTATAATACATAATATGTATTGATGTATGGATAATATTATTATCCTGAATCAAAAGTAATCAATGGTAGGTAGTCTATTTTATAATGTAAAAAAAGGTAAATGCATATGAAGTTTTATGTTTTTAAAATAGGATTTAGTATTAGTATAAAACATCTATATTGAATTCTTATTTTATAATTATTATCATATCGTTATGATATAATAACATCATTTTCAATGGTAAAATATAATAATAAATGTAAAATGATTTATATATATATATATATTTTTTTTAAACAACAGGTTTAGAAATCATAAAATACAATACAACATAATTAATATGTTTACTATTTTTCTTAACATTCTACTAAATATTAAATTAATCATAACATAAAATTACTAATCAATTTAATTGTATAATATTAAATTAGTTAATTATAAAATAGGCTCCAGAAAATAATAAATAGATAAATGTTTAAATAAATCTTATAAAAAGTTAAATCGCAAATTTATAACATAACTTTTTTTAAGAAACTTTATATTACTTTAGTAGTTCTTTTTTTTTTTGGTTTATTAAAATAAATAATTACAGTATTTTCTACCCTTAAATATCTAAAAAATAAATTGAGAAATTCAATGACAAACGATAACCTAACGATAATCAAGAAGTATTCATGTTAATGTCTATATAGAAAAATCAATTCTAATGGAACTAGACAATAATATTATAATTAATGAACTGGGTACTAAAAGTAATCTTTGAAGTAAATTATTATTGTAATTTCATTAATAATAATTATTTATTAAACATGTATCACATGTATGTAATTGCTTCTTAATAAGTATAAGTTTTATTTTATATTGAATAAGAGGACATGCCACTGAGATAGATAAAATATACTATAATAAGGTATAAAGATAAGGTATATCTTATCTATCTCAGTGGGACATGCTAAACACTGTAAAGTAGGTATCTGTTATTTTTTTGAAACCTTAAACCACAGTGAAACTGAAAACATATAAGAAAACATAATATTATGTGATGAGTGATCACTGATCAGTGTATTGTGTACATTGATTGGACATAAAAAATTATATAAACGCATTCCTAAAAAATAATGTATTATGTCAATGTACGCAGGCCGTAGGGCTAATATTAAAAAGTGGCCTGAAAATATCGGTTTGCCCGTTAAGAATTTTGGAGCCACTCCGCCCGTTGGGTGCAGTACATTTAATTATAGTATAAATACACATAGGTATTTACTAATACTAATATCCCAAATTCCCAATATCATTACCACACATATAAACACATACTTACACACGCACACAAATAAACATTTTATTCAATTTTCAAACTTGGAATTTAAAATTTTATTTTATCTGTGAATAATTATAATTATCCAACGACCCGGCAGGGTCGCGCTAAGTATAAAAAAAAACGCCTTAAAATGAACGCATCGGCAATCACAACGCGTGATAACTGCCGGGTATAATTTCAGAAAGCATCGGAAATCACGAAAGAAAATAGTTGTCCATGCATATCTAATTTCTTGTAGAATAATTTAGTTTGACAATGCAGCAATCTTATTGGAAATATCCCGTAGAAGAGAATCCTGCACTTTTTAATCCGATCTGAACATTATAAATGGAGTTATAGGCTTATAGCCAAATATATTATTATGAATTTTTATGGTAAAAAAGAAAATGTTATTCGATAATATTCCCTACGGCCCGCATGAAGTTCCCCGCCCCCTGACAAAATTATAAAAAATATTTTTCATTTGATGAAAATATGAAATCATATTTAACTAATTTTTCGTTCGCTCAAAATTAAACAGATATCTACATGCACCTATTATATTATACACATATGCAACATAGTACGAACCAGTAGATTAGGTTAGGTAGAAGAAAAAATTTAAATTGTTAATTATAATTAATTTGTAAATTTCAAAAAAGATATTACCTGTAATCAATTTAATGTTCATTAATAATGTATCTTTTATTATATAATATTATATTAGATCACACGTTTTATCAATTTCATATTATAATATAACAAATTGTTTATTTAAATATGTTTTATAAATAATTTTAGGAATTATGGTGATAGTGGCTGAGGTGGCGAATTGGGAAGGCCTATAGGCGGAAAAATCTTAAATACGCCCCTGTCGATCTCAATAAATTAAACATACCACGTATTCTTATCACTGGAGGGCGGAGACTGCAAATTGCAATCTAAATCAAAAAATGTATTTTATTTCAATAAAATTACCTAATTTGTATAAGTGAACAATTAAATATTAAAATACATTTGATGCAAGTATGCAATATTAAATTTATTTCTATTAGATTGTATTATTAATTCTATTTGTTAGATAACATTTTTTTATTATTTATTTAAACATATTAAACTTCGATGATATATAGATTTATATAAAATGCTAGACGTTATGCATTTATTTGTTTTACAACTTGATTTGCAATTTGCATACCACCTAACAATACAATATTTTTTGCGATTTCTCTTCACGAATATTTTTATATATTTGACTCCTCGTCTACAGAAAGGCTCAGGATAAACATGAAATTGAGACCTTGTATAACTTTGTTCTATAAATAGTTCCTTCTTTATTATCTAGCTCATAATATATTCTCCATATTTTATTGATAGGTACCTACTACTGGAAACACTGAAACAAAATATTTCGTATTTTCGTGGATCTCCTCTACTTCTATCCACATATGGTATTGTGATTTGTATATCACTGATACTGACAGGTGGTATTAATTTATTGAAATTAATTTTTTCAGCTTGATGTTGTAGTGCTTTTATACTAAGGTCTTATTTTTATATTTTAAATTTAGGCCGTACTACCGTTGAAAATATAATTACCTATATAAAAGATACCAGGTTTTAAATTTTTTTTTACCCGCAGTTACTACATTTATCAATCAATGGCTAATGTACAAAATAGCGGGTTAGTATACAAAACTATGATTCTAAATGTTAAGTGTTTGTTTGCGACCAGAGATAGGGACGTGCACCCACCTCCTCTACCGCCCGCCTAGCCAGCCTACAAAATAGGTCAACGGCCGACACACACTCACATACACATATAGGTAATATATAGCCAATTGCATAAGTTTTTATACTATAAGTTTAGTCTTTTCTCCAGCATTGAATGCAATAACGCATATTATGTTCGTGAGCTAATCGCCGTGTTTTTTGGTTTAACTAGGTACCTATTACAAAAAGTGTAACTTTGTTGGCGCAAATCGCCACTAATGCACTGAATTTCCATAATAATGTTTTAGGCGCTAATCGCTGTATTTATTTATTTAGTTTTTTCTTGTATTATTTCAATTGTTTCGTGTTATTTCTGTATGTGCAGTGGAATTATTTGTATAGGCTCCGGGGGACCAGCTGGCCAGTCAGCGCTCCTCAAAACTGTGAGTTATTTTTATATTATTATTTTAAATATTTTATTATTATATTACCAATATTTCGTTCGAGTTCCCATTTTTACTAGAGTTACCTATCGGCCATCCGCGATATTAGCAGTTTCTTAACTGACACACATACGCACACACCAGTCACACCACCATACACTATATAGCACTCTCTGGTCTTGATCGGCGATCCCGTGCACTTCTTTAGAGTCGCTATTATACACTACCTCTACACATTTTACACAGGTCGGTCGGTGTTTGCGAGCGCTACGAAGTAGCAGGTGACCGGGCGCGCGTATAGATATACTATTTAGTAATTAGTTATTAGTTATTAGTTAAAATAACTTATTACTATTATAAGCTCCCGGCCGTCCCGTACGTAGGTATTATGGTGACCTCGATGGGCTCGACGTGATTTTTATTTTATATTTTTATGTTATTAGATTCCGCATTATATTATTTTCCCAATTAACTTTGGAACCAATTAATTTTCATTATTCTGTATAGCACTGGACTATTATATTATACGAACATGCAAACATGTTTACTTTATCCAACTTAGTTTTTCCATGAGACTATACCTAAAATAGATAATTTAGAATTCAATATCTAATTTTTAAATAATGTGAAGTAAAGTTAAATTTTAAATGTATATTTTTTTTATATATAAAAAAAAAAAAAATACAATCAAGTTTATTAAGTTAATCATCTGAAGTTTACATCACATAATTTGACTAATTCATTTATTCAATTACAGTTTTATACCTTCTAATATTATCGTTTTTGAATGTGGTAATTGCAAATTGGCACCATCCTTTGACTAGAAAACATTACCGAAAATACCGTTAGTAGTATTTTAAATAGAACCCGATAATTGGCCATTCTTCAATTTTCTGAAAGAAAAAAACAATTTTAAACTTAGCATAATAATTATAAACTAACATTTATTAAAAAAACAAAATCAATCATTCAAAAATTAAGAAAAATAAAAATTGTGTACAACAATATATTTTAATAAAAATACGCATTATTTTGTAAATTATTCCGTTTCAATCAAACTAGAGTTGTGCAAACGAGTTGTGTCCTAAATACTGAATTATGTCCCTATGACCCTATATGTATTTTTCAGGTTACACGAATTGTGTCACTCAAGTTTGATCTTTGATCTAACTAATATAAATACAAATTAAAAATAACTACATTAACGGTTTTAATAAAATTACATATTAGACAAAAATTTAAATGATACCATTTTTATAAATTAAAATCGTGAAATTTGTCCATTCTTAAAAGCATTTAATTTACACAAGTATGGTCTAACTAGGTAGTATAAATAAAAATTAAAATAACTACATAAATAATTTTAATAATATTACATATAAGGCGTTTAAATAAAACAATTTTTATAAATTTACATTGAGGCATTTTTCTATTAAAATATTATAAGTACCTATGTTATATAATATATATAATATTTTACACGAAAAATAAGAAGTTCGTATAGAAAACGTCTTATTATTATAGTGACAATTTTAAATAAATCGATGTTGTTTGTCTAGTAAATATAAATAAATAGTAAAAATAACTACATTATTAGTTTTAATAAAATTACATATGAGGCAAAAATTTAAATGATAATAATTGTCCAAAACTTCTAATTTTAATGTATTAAAAATAACAGAACAGCTCTTAACTTGTGCATGAGTTAACTGTTTTTTTTTTTTTTTTTATCAAAAACATACGTTATCTCTTTTGTCTTGAAATTTGAGTATTACGAGTAGATTACTATTACTCTAATTAGATTTCAATATTTTCAAAATCAAGATACCTACCTATAACTTATGATAACAATAATAATATAAGAATCGAATTCTATTGTATCCCAAAGAAAATTTTCTACTTTTTAACAGAAAAAAAAAATGGCCAAATTATACCGCTGTATTTTTTCTATAAAAGATTCTGTTTATGAGTTATGACGTAAGTGCGTATGCGTTGAGCAGAGCGGGTCTCAACCTATTTGCTTTCGCGGACCTCCTAGAATCTAGAATGAAGTAGAACTACGGACCACTTTGGGTTTTAGTTCGTTTAACTACTACACTAGAAATATAATTTGTCCGATATTACACGGACTGGTACCTTTCTTATTGCGGACCGGCGGTTGAGAACCACTGGCGTAGAGCATCTCAAACGACGTCACACTCAAATTAATGATTATTTTCACATACTTATAGGTTCTGAGTTAGATATGGAAATGCAATAACATAAACATGCATTTTTTCTCCTATTAAATATATACGAGGACGGATTTAATTTGTATTTTATTATTATTATAGTGCGGTGAGTGGGTCGTAGGCGAGCCCACATGTATACCTACCGCAACTTGGCCATTAATCGGTTCAATTGTTATAAATCATCATTAGTCATTATAATTTTGATTTAACATACGTAGTACATGCACAAAAAATATTTGTTGTTTTAAAAAACAAAATACTAATAATGGTTAAGTAGTTCTGCGTGTTATAGGTCACTACGCAGCAGTTGCGTTATCAGTGCCGTAACTATAGAGGTTAGTGACATGGGCGCTCGCTAAGGGCGTAGTAAAGTAAGTGAGAATTTGAGAATTCTTTTTTTATAAATTATTTAAAGTCAAGCGTAAATATGTGTAATCCACAAAAATGACATACTGGATTGCGCCTTGATGATATTTATTTATTAGTGTTTACTACTTAAAGATTTATATTATTATATATTGAGATATATATAATATATTTTATTTTTGCGTGTATAAAACTTATAGTCATATCGGCACCAACGACGAACGACTATAACAATGATTACCACAAACGACCACGGTTTTCCAGACTATTTAAGATTTAACTAATATGACGACAGATACCCAACTTTAATTATAATATCTATACAAAATAGTGATACAAGTTTATCTTTATATATTAGTACTTATACACTATACCTACGTTTATCGGTATTCGTATTCACCAGTCGGTTTACATAATATTTTGTATAAGTTTATTCCTAATTCTTCAGTAAAATTGTTTTTTTGATACAAGAGCAACAATGCTAATAATTGCTGAACTACGGTGAATATCAACTATCAAGTATGTTTTTTTAAATTAAATTTATTACATATTGCAAATACGTCATTTTAATCATTTTACACATATATGTAAATTACTAATTAGGAACATTTTTACCAAATTTATTTTATTTATTTTTAATCTTAGTAAAATCTCAATTTTAATCGAAATAACCTGTTTGCTAAATAACTTTGTTTGCTTATTATCAGAGCTAGGATTTGTACCTATGCAATAAAAAATTGTAAAATACCTATGTATTTTATATTCCAAAATATGCAAAAATGTGCATTTTAATTTTTAAAAGATACACACAAAAAATAAAGCTACACAAAATTTATTTATTTCAAGAAATACATCAGTGATAAGCTGATTGTTATAAGATACGTATAATTGAGATTAAAAATTATTTATTTATTAATTATTATTTTAGTACCTAATAAAATTTATAATTCGTAATCAATAGAAGAAATATGTGTTTTATATGTTACTACCTATTATAAACAATATTGTACATTATAATAATTAATAGTTCAGCAAAGTTTCAGTATTGTAAATAATTGTAATTGTTTAGACTTCGTATTTGACAGTTGACACTGTATAAGACTGATAATATATTGTATACTCTTTACCTAATATAACCAACAGAACACAGTAATGCACGATTTATCCGACTTGACAATATAAATATATGTCTATACTCTATTGTTTAACTCATTTTCTAATAAAGTTAATAATTATAATTAATAAAATCTGAAAGTTAGATCGCCGGTGACTATAATAACCCGTCGAAAAAAATAATATAGTGTTCACATCAATTCATAATTTTGGCTGGCGAATGGCGATAATATAAGTTCATTAAATAAAATTTCGTTCTGAATGATTTACTAATGCCATTAGTATGTGTAATGTGTATGTACTATGTAGACAATACATGCTTATCTATAAAATATAAATTACAATGTATTTAATAACAAGTAATATGATAATAAACTAAATAAACGTGTTTATTTAATGTGACAAAAATCCTGGAAAAAAAAAACTCAAGAATTCAATATTACAAACAATCATATTCAAATAACTGCTAAAAATAATTATGATATTAAATAAGGTTTTTTAGGTTTAATAAAGTTTCAT
Organism: Aphis craccivora; assembly: GCA_009835225.1. Classification (NCBI taxonomy): domain Eukaryota; kingdom Metazoa; phylum Arthropoda; class Insecta; order Hemiptera; family Aphididae; genus Aphis; species Aphis craccivora. The sequence continues at coordinate 1,610 of VUJU01003770.1, read as the reverse complement.
ATTGATATTATATATTATACATAAAATAATACTGTCTTTAAGAAGACTAACATTTTGAAACTAATAAATCTTTATTGTCTATCAAATTTTATTGTTATGAAAATACTAAATTTAAATTTTTTATTTTGCAAATAAATCGTTGGATATTCATCTCTCAGATTTTATACAATTTCCATTAGTTTTATAATTTAATATACAATAAATACAATATTACTTTATACATAATATATCTTTAAAAGGATTAAAAAAAAAACCCCTATTCCATATCATAATTATACAGTTTTTTGCATTTTTTGTTTGTTATTTTGGAGTTATGTGATTTTTTTTCCAAGATTTCTGTCCTATAACTTATTTTATACTTAATAAAAATAAAAATAATCATCTTTAATAATATAATTATATATTTGATGTGTTATTAAATATATCATTATTTATATTTTAAAGATACATATTATCGTGTACATACTAAACACATTAATGAATCATTAACTGCACAATTTTTTTTATTGTACTTAAATTGTGAACTTCATCCATAAAAGCAATAAGAATTTTTATAGGCTATAGGGCAGTGCATATAGCAGTGTATTTAACTCGTAGACATAAACAGTATAATGTTCATATTGAATTATAATATAATATGTACAGTCAGGGGCGTACCCAGGATTTCTTTTTGGGGATGGTTTAGTTTAACCTTAAAGTTTTAAAGTTAAACTTCAATATTTAGAACAATATAATTCAAATAAATATAAGTATATACTGTATTAATAAAAAAAAAATTAATATTTTATGTACATTTGTTTAGTCAAAAATAAAATAAAAATTAATAAATTAGATATCCATAAAATAAAGTCCATTCTTCTTGATACTGATGCAAACTTTGATACAACTTCATCTGGATTTAATGGTATGTCGTTGTGAATTGAAAGTAGAGCTAAACCAAGCAGTCGACTTTCACTTGTTGTTGACCTCAAGTATGTTTTAATGCGGCGTAGACTTGAAAAAGTACGTTCTGCTGTTGCAGTTGATACCGGAAAAGTTACCAATATTTCTAACATTTTTCTTATGTTTGGGTAAAATATACCATTACATTCAGAAAGAAGTTGTAATGCATTTGATGGTCTTTCATTTTTGTCTATTTTCAGCCATTTCGTTTTCCATAGCAAGAACTCTTCTTTTAAAGCACCACTATCTGGTAATACAGAACTATATAAATCTAAGAATTCTCTAGACGGCCCTTTAGAAGTATTTGAAATATGATTTGGAAGTAAAGTTTCTAAGGAAGATATAACTTCTTTGTGATTTAAGAAACGTTCGCTAAGATGAGTTGTCATATTATCCAAAAATGGTATAAATACAGATCTTTTGTAATATTCCTGAGGGGAAGTTGATGGAACGTTATTTCGATTATTTTGGTTTTTTTATACAACGTTGTATACTAACATCGCACCCTAACTCGTCAAGTGTCGTATGACTCTCCTCAAAAATTATGTTGAATTCATCATTTGAATTTGAACGCATTTTATTTAAAACATCTATAACATTTTCTATGTGATTAATTGCCGCAGTTAAATCAGAATTTATGCTTTGTAATTGGTTACATAGAGGAAGCG
>VUJU01003769.1:0-23356 GCA_009835225.1 Aphis craccivora | reverse complement strand
AAAAAAAAAAAAAAAAATATATGAAATTTTTGTTATGCAGTATACTCTTATAAACAAGTTAAAATTGTACATTGATGGAATGAATAAGATAATTATAAATAAGATAAAAAGTCTCTCATCAAAGTTTAAGATAAACACACTACCTACTATATTGTTTAGTATACGAAATTATATAAAACTATTCAATTATACGGTTAAATTCTAATAAATTCGAATAACTAACCTATAGTAGTATTATTATAATTATCATAACAAAAATGTTGTCAAACATGCAACATCTTACTAAAAACCATTATTTGAATATACCCACTCTTAATTATTATTAATTATCATTCACCAATGATAATAATATAGTCACTATCGCATAAATAATCTAACAAAAATCTCCTTTATTCTTTTATTTTAGACGGTCAAGATAATGGACCCGGTAGACCGCCAGAGGATCCAAACGAATTAGTTTTAGCCAATGGTTTCGGTCCAGCTATTCTCTCTAATCCGTCAGCCCGACAGCGGTTGCTTTCCCGGTTGTCTAGATTCGATCTGATGTTAGGCGTAGTGCGGGCCGAATCGTTTTTCGCATTTACCGGCGACGATGTCCAATACGGTATCGAAGCCGACCGGAGGACTAAAATTCTAAAGACTTACGTCAAAAACACATACAAGTGAGCGAACACCGCCCTGTCGGTTCTTAAACCGATCGTAATATGCACGTTTCCTTTGCAGGTACCATTTGACTGAAATCTTAGCCACCATCGTAAACGAATACACCGACTGGGACAGGCCGGTACAACATCCGGTGAACATCAGAGACGAGACGTTGGAAGCGCTATCCGACGCCCAAGTCGTTGCGCCCGTGATCAACACCGCCGATCTTCATTCGGCTAATCGCAGGAACTCGTACTTATTCGTGTTCGATTACCAAACGAAGTACGGGGATTATCAACAAGTGAGTTCTGACTTTGGTACATAGCTTAAGGTTTATTAGTTTTGAAGGTTTAAAATAGCAAAACAAAATAATGGCATACGTATTTTTTTTTTTTTTTTAATAATTACAATGAAATACATTTTAAATGTATGTCATCCGCTTCTATATTCGGACATGGATAATATATTATACAATATTTGGTGTTCAGAGTTTTGAATGTACCTAAAAGCATTAATTAATATCGTTCGGTGTAACGAGAAACACCAATTATATATATATACACATAATATGTAAGCATGTATATGATGTGGTGCACAGGAACTGAAAATTAGTAGCTCTTCTAATATTAGTTTCGATTACATCCACTAACGGGCCATTTGAACAATATACGTAGTATTACAATTTTCGAATTCGATTTATCATGTAATTCCGATGTGTAATCACAATAACGATACTGCCTTATAATAACCAAAAAATAAATATCCAAAATATTTTTCATGTAATTAATGATGTAAAAATCATTTTAGTAACCGTTAAGTATGATTTACGTAACCTCGGCAAGTTTAAAAATCATATATTTTATTTTTTCTATATAGGTATTATAGTCGTTTGTGCTTCATATAATATGGTCTTATAATTACCAACATAATATACACATATCGAATAACAGAAAATGTAATGAATGCAAATACATGTTATTTTATATATAGCTTGCTAACCAATATAAATAGTTCATAAATATGTGTGTATAAAACACCTCTACTTTAATAACGAATACCTACCTATATATTATTATGAATACTTTTATTTTAATACCTTATAATTTATTATGTAGTTTTAATTAAAACCATTCAGTCTATAAACAAATGCCTTATTCATAATATTTTCTCATTTTACTAATAAGTTATCAATACAATAAATTACATTATGTTATAACGAATCGTGTTTAAATTCAATTGCATTTTAAAATTGGAATTAAATATTATGGGTATCTTTTGGTCCGTATGTTTCTTCATTTTTATCCATTCAAATAAGTTGATGATTCCTTTAACATAAATCAAATATAATTAAATACAACATTTAGGTTAAAGGAATAATGGAAACAATTTATTTTTTCTAAATATTTGTTTTACAGTTATTTCCTAACTGAAAAATTAAACCGGAGAACTGGTTTTTTCTTAATATTAGAGTATGAAGCTTTTGTAATATTTGTGTATACATTTTTCTTTGACGTATAGTATTATAAAAAAAAAATAAATAATAATGACACAAAAATGTATTGGGAATTCAACGGGTGATAATAGATTAAAGTACGTCATAATGCATCACCGAATCAATTAGTTGTCGCTAAATAGTTATTCATTTAAAATTTAGTAAAATATGTTGTATTAAAGTTTTTTTTTTCCTGCTGTGTGAAAATATTCCTATAATTTGTCATAACAGTGTTTCTTTCCCGGAAAAATCTAGAAATTAATATTTCATTATACGTAATAAACACTGTTGTGTTGATATATTCTTTTAGTTAGTTCATATTTTTAATAATATATATCGTCACATTCGATGAAAAAAAAAAAAAATACTCTCAAAAAGAATCCCTTTATGTGTTTGTTGGTCCATTTTATACGATAAAATGTCTATAGTTTTTAACGGATAAACCTACCTAATCAAATAATACACGTTTTTCGAAATAGGCTTTGAATATTATTATTCCAAAATAATTACCGATGACGAAACGCAGTTTGAACAAAATATAAAGCTAGCTATTCGTCGATGTAACATATCTAAAGTAATAAACCAATAACCATATTGGACACAATTTCAACGTCTGATATTCCAATCAGCATTTAGTTCTATAGAATACCATTATATCAATCTTTATAAACTAAATGAACTTCCGAAACAAATAACTCATCGAAGGTAAAAATATATTGATATGTTAGTTTTTGCATCAGACACATTTGTTAATGGAATGATTGTAACATGAGCGAGCACTATAGGGTTACATTATTTTGTATTCCATTGGTACCTATATACATATTGCTATAGTTGTATTACTTGTCCAATACACATTAACGGTAGTAAATACAAAACGAGTACTTTTTCCACTTGCATAGCAACGATAAATCCAATTTCTTCGGAAAACTATTTTTTTAGTAATCAATAAACAAATTAAAAAAAAAAAAAAAAATAGCGAATATATTTATATATAATAAATATAGATTTAGGGTAATTATGATTTTAATCACTTTAGATATTAAAAGTTAATTTAAATTCAAAACTATTGGTATTCAGTTCCACTTAAATGTTTGGTAGGTTGGTATAATTATGAAATGTTTTGTCAACCTTTTTTTTTTGTTGTTTTGTACTAATGATTTAAGTAATTCTGCACGAGACAGTTTAGATATTATTATTCTGAAATCCAATCTTTAAACCATAAGTATATTATAAAATACATAATGTGAAGAGCGTTGTGAAAATCGCATGAATTGGTGAACACTAAGATACCTTATACAAAAATACTTTTCTCAATCCTTTCAATCCTTAGTGAAAATCAAAGAAACATGTATAAAAATTACAAAAAAAAGAAACGAACTAATACATTCAAATTGATAAAAAAGCATTAAATATACAATATATTAGACAAGTATATGGATTTGCAATAATCTGCAAAAGTCACTTGTCAAAACCATATGATATATAATAATATATTCGTGGTGATTACGGACGATAGGACGATAGTGAAGGTAAATTACTGTTTCGTCGTAAGTTGTTGATGGACAGATGAGCGGGGATTTAAAATATTATAGTTACACGGAAACGGCTATTTGACAAAGAGTAGATAAAGTACAAAATTCCTACGCGTCTCAATTGACAAGGGTATTTAATAGTATAATATATATTCCTACAGAATATTTCAAGAGTCGCGTATTATTCGGAGTATGTCAGTAAGTACACAGTAAATCAAAATCTGCTGATTTTTTGAGAGTATAAGATAAAAATAAAAATAACGATTTGATAACAATAATAAAAAACAAACAAATAAATAAATAAATCCAGTAAAAATTAACTTTATTAAACAATTATTAATTTTATAGCCTTAACAAAGCTATTAGTGTAGGTATTTCATAATTATTTTTGTGCCAAATATTAAGTATGCCTTTATAACGTAGGTAATACTATAATATGATTCTCGAACAAACCAAAGACAACCTGATCTAAGTATGTGCGTTTTTATTAATTGGAAATCATTTTAAAATATTCATTATGCTTTTAGGACGTATTTATAAGCTATTTGATATTCCAACTATGTAGGTTATATAACATTCACCTATTACTTGTAATATCGTGTAATTATTATAAAGTACACGTATACACTGTATAGAATCTATTCGCATTGTGGTGGTATACAGTGGAGGTAACAGTGATTTCGTCATCACTTTTATAGAGAGAGAGTCGAGAGTAACTTTTCGAACTTTTGATAGTGCCAATGGGTACGGTACGGTGGCCGGTAGTCTTGCACTACACTGGGAAGGGATGTGAAAAATGCGGCGACCGACCGTGAGGCTGCGGCGATGGTGATGGCGGGCGTGGGCTATAAAAAGGAAATCGACCTATCTGGACCTACGGGGACAAGGGGTCGTACGTGGCGTCGATAGGACGCGAGGTGGTGGTATGGGAGGAGACGGTAAATTTCATTTGTGACAGTGGGTTCGCGGATGGGTCGGACGACGTTGGTGGTGGGGGGGAGTCAGCTACAGTAATGAATAAGACCGGCAGGAAATAAAAGACAAACAACGCTCGTGTTGAACTCTTCTGGCCCGGCTTCTGATTTATAACGCAGGCCTTACATATATATAAACACCCACCCGCCCTCATTTACCTCTGTCCGTGGCTCCTAGCCGTCTCTAACCGATAACAACCGTTAACTCCCTCGCGCGCCCACTGCGCCGACAAGCTAAAACGGGGACGTGGAATATTTTTCAATTAACCGCCACTTTTGGTTCACGAGTGTCCGCTCGAGACGCTTTACGGCAGCATGCAAGGCATATACACACAATCTATTTCCCCCCTTCAAAAAAAAAAAAAAAAAATGGTTGCAAGCTAAAGGTTTTTATTTATTTTTTTTTTCAACGTGCCTTTAATACTTATCCACAATCGTTCGGACTAAGCATAATGGCCGATTTACACAATCCGGACGATCTACCCGTACCTCATCTTTACGAGGATGTAGAAGAATGTCCGTCCGAACGTTCCGTATGAATATCCAATGACGTAGCCTTGCCGGTTAGGCAAATAATACTATGCGCGTCATGTATATTTTATCCGAGATACGAATATTTACCACCGGCAATAATGTCTTAAGACGCATCGGCCCCCGGGAATCGAAAATATTTTAGGGTGTTATCAAATTTACATGACGTCGGTGAATGTCGATCGCGATACTAAACGTAGTTTACAGTGTTCGTTGTTTCTTAGATTTGATCTGATATAAAAAAAAATTATCAAATATTAGCACTATCTCTTAATATTTATAAACTTCATTTTCAAAATAGTTAAATGAAACGAAATATTATACAGTGTAAAAAAAAAACCCTGTAATTATGAATAATAATAATAATTTATTAATCTCAATGATTGTATAACACATTATAATCATTTATTTTGTAACATAGAATTAAGATTATAAAATGTTTATGTTAATATTATGATTATTCAGAGCAATATTTTATTTTGTTTAGTTCTATATTTTTCGAAATATTAAATTTGAAAAAATAGATAGGTAATACGATTATTAAATTTATAATATTATTATTGTCATATTTTCAAAATGAATGATTTTATCACGTGAAACCATTTTGTTGATTCGCTTATTAATGCAATGCCTAAATACCTAAAATTTATCTACTGAAAATATTTGATTCGATAATGTTAAAAAAAAAATTATTTATGAAATGTATAACTAAGTTTTTAAAATTAAAATGATAAAATAAACAAGTTAAAGATAAACACCCAACGATCAAGCTTTACTGTGATTACAGTATACACAATTGTCTTAAATTGGGCAGTTATCAGTATTACTGTATTTACCAATAGGAATATCCAAAATATTTTGTGTATAACGTTAATACAAATTATTAAATATTACGACACAGATTTACGTATTTTACTTGTGTATATAAAGAATATAAAGTAATACTCGTGTAGCGTATAAACCTAGAAGGCAAATGTTATTTGTGTACCGAGATCGGCAAGATAAAATAAATCATAATATTAAGCAATTTAATGGTATTATTATAATATATGGTAATAGAAATGTTTTGTTATTATTATAGGCTGTATGTGGGCATAATAGAAAAGTCAAAGCCTTTGATAATATTCAATTTCCAAAAAAAGATAAAAAAAAAAATAAAGCGTTTATTATTTATTCATTAAAAAAGCAATAAATTGTGTTATTTATTTAAATTTTATAAAATGTATACAGTTGATCCTAAATACATTAATAAATCGTATTATTGCGAACTATCGCGCATTGAATCGTCGAAATCGTCCTCAACTGATTATATTAGAAAATGTTCATATGAGTACGCCACATATTATACCAACCATTTATACCACATACATATATACGCGTTTATGCGCACATTTTTATAATACGATATAATAAACAATTTATTCGCACACTTTCTTTAACGGTTTCCCAACAAATAGAATTTGTATTGCTCAATAATTTATATACCAAAGTTCCGATAGCCCTTACCAGCTACCAGCAATGTCGGTCAACTCGAGTTTTGCTTATAGGCGGGGTAGAACAGAAGGATGGATGGATAGTTGAGAGGTGGGTGGTTTGATATAAGAGCAAGTGAGGGTAAAACCGAGAGAAAGATAGAATGACAGAGATATGGCCCCGTTGTTATTGCTTGTGCCGGTATAGCAATTACGTCGTCCGCGGAAAAATGATGAAGGACCGACCGAGGAATGAGAAAACTCCGTCATTCCATCTCCGGATCGCTTAATTTCTTTTTTGCTCCACGCTCCGCCTGTCCATTTTGCCGTTCACCTAAGGAAATAACATACACTGTCAGCACGGGTGTAATGAATGGTGCTCGAGACTCTAAACGGTCGAATAATGAATCTTTTCCCGACCGACCATCTCGAGTGCTTTGGACATGTAATCTCGAAAAAAAAATACTCAAAAACCAAACGTTAAACGACCGGTAAAAAGTTCTCCCCACGCTCTCACATATAAATAAATATAAATGTGTATGTATGTATAAAACGACAATTATTATTATCATGACAAAAATAATAATACGTGACTTCGTACGTGTCCTTCAAGTGGCCACTTTCACTCAGCCTTGTCATGTCGACTGATTATTGCATGGAAAACGATAAAATAATAACATCATTTTCCAATGCGTTGTCTTTTGTAACGAATTTCTTTTCTTCCAACAACATTTCAACGGGGGACGCGACCCCCTTTTCCGGAGCTCTGGATTGCTCGAGTTAGACCAAAAGCACAACGATTGCTGTCAGAAATTCACGCGTGTCGTCGTAATAGACGGGAAAATGTTAAATTAACGGCGAACAAATAATGGATAGAAAAAGCATTCACCATTTTTTTCTCGAGTAAATTGAAAATGGTTAACGGTCCTCTTCGTAAAGTACCACACTGCCAGACATGTCGGACCTCTGACATCTGAGAAAGAAAAACATTTTCAATTCCGCATTCAATTTAATTGTCAATAGATAAGAAAAACGGGAGCAAAATACCTAGCTAGAGAAAAAAAATTAACATCCGGGCTAGAAACGAAAGCCTAGGGTTTGGTACTCTTCTGGTTTCCCTCGTCAAGAATGCCGAGACCGTAGTGTTTGATTATTATTTTAAATTGAAAACAATGATATATTTTAGAATGTAACTAATTTTCGTTGAATAAATTTTATTACGTATATGATTAATTTAATTTCAATTCGTCGATTCGATTAAATTAATTTCTAATTTCTGATTTTGATCCATTCATTATTTTTTCCATAAATAAACTTTTAAAAATGATTTCATGTTTAAAATATTGTAACGAAGTGGCATAATGTACAGTCTATGAAAATACATAATATAATTACCTATAAAAAAATAATAATAATAACCTTCTCTATGATATTGTATTTTATTAATTTTATTAACCGACTTTTTATTTTTTAATTGAGTTAGATTTAATTAACATTTTAAAATATTGCCTGCGAAATTTTTAATATAAATTCAAGTTATAAATTAATTCACATGAAATACGAATTCATAGAAAAAAAAAATCAGTATATTTATTTATTCGTTTATACATGATATAACGCTCAGTGTTATAGTATAACTACTAGTACCTAGTAGTTTTATTTATTTAGTCATAATGGATTTAAATGTACCTACTTGTAATTTACAAGTGAATACTATGCTTTATATTGCACTGCGTAAATGTTTATATTTATAGTTACTTTTTCTTTAAAACTATCATTGCGTTGAGACTTTATAGAGAACGGACCGTTTGTAATTGTTATTCATTATGTATAAACAATAATTGTATTAAATGATGTGTGTAACGAATTCGTACACAAATAGGAATACATTTTCTTATTGATCATATTATTTACGAGTACAATACAATATGATGAGAGACACGTGTCTATAGAAATTTGGTTTGGATTATCATTCAAATATATTTATGGTAAACGAATTCCCATCGTGTATTACTACTTATTTATCGTTTATTTATTTATTAGATTTTTTTATCTATATCAACTTTAATGAGTTCGATACAGCCATTTTTACGCGTTAATCCAATAATATAAGTATTTTTTTATACTGTATATATTTTTGTCATTAATAGAAACAAACATTTTTCAAAACTAAATAAAAGGTATTTAATACAATAAAAGTGCATTTAAAAATGTAAATTATTATGGTAAATATTTGCATTTAGTTGTATGTACCTATATTATTCTATAAAAGTAATAAATTTAGACTCCATCCCTAATCTATTATTATGTTATTTAAAATAATTTATACTCGTTAAGTTCTCATATTACTGATAAAAAAAAAAAAAAAAAAATACAATAATAATAATTTTGATATCAAATTTACGTAAAAATGTATATTAAATAGTTAATAATCGATATTCATTATTTATTGTGTAGAAATCGCATTTACTTTTTTATAACATATTATAAATACATGATCATAATGTTATTAAACTTGTTAATTTATAATTTTTGGTCGTATACTATTTTTTTTAAAACAAATATTAGACAATTTTTAATCTTGATTACCAGTAAAAATGTTACTTTAATTATATTTAATTTAACAAGAATCGTGAATAATTTAAAATTTAAATAATAGGCTCAATTTACAAGAAGTGTCGTTGAATCCTGAGAAATTAACTCAGTCAAAAACTAAAATAAATAAATATTGTCAAATTAAATTTGATTGTACAGTGTACATATAATATATTTCATTGTACCTTAGTGGCTCTAATCTCCTTTATGTAAAAAAAAAAAATAAATATTAAAAACGATTAGTGATATTTTCACTATTATGGGTTGCTATTTTTTGGTGAAATTTTTTTTTTAAAAAATCTAAGGTATGACATATTTAAGTAATATAAAACTAGAATTTCAAACATTTTAAATAAATAAACAATTAATAATCAATAATCATAGATACATCATAAAAACTTAAGAAGAAGTCATCATATGCATCAAATTCTAATTTCAATTTTGTTTTTAATATTTTTGTAATATTTGATAAGAAATATATTATTTATGCAGTAAATGATACATTGCATCGACATAAGACAGTATAAGAGTATAAAAGTACCTATATATAATGTTAAAGTTTACAGGAAATTTTATTTCAGCGGATATTCAATAATACTTGAAGTTATAATACAGTTTATTAGATGAATAAAACGGAAAGTGCTTATTATGTCAGATGAATAGTATGACGGGCAATAAATATCGACATTTGATTATATTTTTTATATGAGAAGATACACAGAACTATTGAATTCCAATACGACGATGACACGAAACGGCCAGTATAAAAAAATATATGTATATATTAAATTAAAAGCTAAACTATGATCTTCTTGAGTATATTGGAAAGATTGAAATAAATTTAAACAGACTATAAATGCCCATGATCGTCATAAACTCATAAAAACAGTTTTCAGTGACCGCAAACTATTACAGGTTAGTATAAGAGCTTCAATTTATTGACAGTACTATTCAAATCGATAAAGACGTATATCAAATACCTACACCATAATATTTCATGTTGGATATTATAAACTTTTTTACTAGAAAAGCATTTCGCCAAAGTTTTGTTTTGTAAGCCGTATTGCGTACTAGTAGCAATAAATTGTCCACCACTGTGAGACAATTTCTAAAACGTAAAAATACATTATGTAGAAGATTATTTTCCAAATATATGGATGAGTTTAATAATTACGATTTTGGCGACTATAAAATATAGCCGTTGCAAAAAAAAAAAATATTTTATAAAATCCCAAAGTTATAATTTTGACCGCGATAGTCGTTTATTGGTTTTTATCCAGTCGAAAAAAAAATGCACATCAAAAATTGTTTGTAAGAATAGTACAGTACGTGATATTATACGATCGTCTTAGAAAACAATAGAGACCTTCGTAAACCACTATCTGTAGTGATATGGCTCTCTGCGAAGTGAAGAGGACGATCATGCTGGGAATATACCTAATAAAAAAGGGATATCCGCTTCCGCCGTTCAACTTCCGGCGAATAGCGATTTCAAAAATATTAAACCAATAATCACGTACACCAGTTGAAATGTTTTGTAGGCCAGAACATTATTCTCAAACGAAAAACGTACTTGTATCGGACAAAAACGTGAGCAGAAATACACCGGTCAACACAATATCTCAACCATTTCTCCTTTTTACTTTTTTTCATATCCTGCGAGACTTAAAGTCAGTGATTCTAATAGACATATTGCCACTGAATTTTGTTTCGCCATTAGATTTTCTCACACAATATGATCATTGTATTTTCCCTGTAAATATTTATGTTTGTTTATGTTTAACAATCTAAACGATAGTTAAACAAAATGTATTATTATTTTGTTATTTAATACGTAGTTTAGGTACCTAATATTATATATATTGTCTCACTGTGCTTATCATCGTACCTAAATATCAACCACAGATAATATTATCATTATATTATATTCATATATCCGTCTCTCATCAGCATAAAAATTAAAAATTATCTCCACTATACTAACCTACTTAATAAATAATAGTAATTCACTTTACGAAATATTTACATAAATCGCTTCTATAAATTGGCTCTCTTTAATGTTTTTTACGAGAACAACAAACGTATAACTTATTTATTTTTTTAGTTAAGTAAAAAAAAAAAATATGAAAAATAGAATAAAATTCTATACATTATAAATGAATTTTAGCTCCTTAACATGACATAAAAGTTTTAAAAAACCTTACAGACAGCTATGAGCATTATTGAATCGTAATATTCTACATAGTTATATTGTCCGATATAACCTTTTTTGAAATTAAAATATCTATAAGCTTTTGAGAGCATACAACATTTTGTTACCTTGAAATTTGATAATAGGTTATTCACTCTAGTATTAGAAATAAAAAAACTAAACACAAACTACTGAACGAAAATGCGTTGTTTGACAAACAGAACAAAGTCGGGTGTGTTGTGAAAAAAATATGATATGAATATAATATATAATTTATATATATATTATACTTATATTGATGAAAAATAACACGGAGTGGAGCGAGCGTGAGATACTATATTTTATCTTTTTTAATAATATTTTCTGTCGTGGATTGTAATCCAAGAATTTGCATCTACCTTTATCGTTAGGTATAATATATATTATATTTAAATTTAAATATCTTATAAAATATTAAAGCTCAAATAACAAAATAAATGGTAGTTTTTTATAATTTAATTAAAATACATCATGATCAGACAGGATTATATGTTTATATTTTATTTAACTTCGTAAGTATTGTTAAATTATATTAAGTACCAGTTTTTTTTTATTTCTTTGAAATGGCAAATTATATATCAATCAAATAGGATATTCCAAATGAAGTTTAAGCTAGATGACTATTTCCTAATATAAAGCTCAAACATTCCATAAAAAGCAACATACATTTTACAGCCAACGCTTTAAGTGGTAAAGGTTACGATATTCGTTTTCATTTGTCACGGACGAGTATATTGCACTATTACTGAATTCTACTAGACGTTAAATTCAGAGAAAAGGATCTAAGAGGGATTACCAGAAATCCGGTGTAACTTTTAAAAAGCACAGACGACATAAATACCGATTAAAAAAATCCGAAACTCACGTTTAGTCGTTTTTCTGAACGATTTAACTTAAAAGTGTAATAATTATTAAATTATCCATTGTTATTATTTTACCACAAAAAAAAATATAATATACTGTGATTATGAATCGTAAAAACATTGAAAACGTATTATGCTTTGAAACTCGAATTAAGTAAAAATAATAACACATAGGTAACACTTTATTTATTTATCCAATATAAGACATATCGATATCATTAATTATTTTGATTTATTCAAATAATATATTTTTTTTTTACTATAGTGCGTTGTTTTAACTAAAAACGTTTCACATTTCTTATTTTTATTTTGAATATATTATTATTATGATTATTATATCAACGAGATAGATATTTATTTAAAATTCCCTTTATAATTGAAAAGTCTGACACGAATAATAAATTCCGTTTAAGTTGCATTAAAAGAGTTAAATGATTGATTAAAAACATAATTTTATTACGACGTAAGATCTACGTATTATTGGTATTTAATTTTATTTCTTTTTATGATTGAATTTGATAAAGCATTCCTTTAATATATTTGACATACAATATAAAATAGGTATACATAAATTAATCGAACACGTCATTCGCGTAATTTAAAAGTCCTAAATCGAACTTAACAGTAAATGTAATATAATATGCATAATATTATTTTGGAAAACAGCATTATACTATCGTATTATTTATTTGTTTATTTGAAATTTCCAGTTTTCACTATTGTTAGTTTATCCTATTTAGTGATATATTAATTATAGTTTGTTATGCATATAAATTTTCAATCTAATCCAACCGGGACTAAAAACGATTGAAATAAATTTGAACACAAATTATAAATAATACCAAATACTATGCCGTTCCGTTGCAATAAATCATACAGCGGTTGTACATTTTATATTTATTTTTATTTTTGTAAGCTTTTTATATTACTTTGATAATAAATATTAGCCGGTTTTTTTTCTGGTAGGACAAACGCATACTACTAAAATGGTCATTTAATAAAATCTAAAACGGAAATTAGATGTATGTAAAAAGAATATTTACATAATGTTTGAAAATTCCGCCGTTTCTCACCACTATTGGGAATTACCTTAAGTGTCTGTGGGGAGAGAACGTACAGATAAATGCAAGCTATTTGCACCCAGGGAACGAGTACGAGTAACGAATAAGTAATGTGCCTGTGGTAGAAATGATCAAAATATTCTCAAGGCGTACGAAGGAATTCTAGAGCTCAATACTCGGTGTTATGCAGATTTCAAGAGGTCAAACGGATTTACTAAGAAACAGATTATACACATGCATTTGGAATTCAATTATTATGGTTCCGTTATTAGTTTAACTATAATACTGAAAAAAAACGACCAGCTACTCTGGGAAAAATATTGAAGTTTTCAAATACTGCAGGTAGACTAAACTAAAATTTAAATTAATGAATTAAAATAATATGTTGACAATAATTTTTATGAAGTTTGAGATAAAAAAAAAAAAAAAAAAAACTACAATATTTTCCAATTTGTTATGATTAATGATTACATTACTTATAAGTATATAAATTAAAACTATCTGAAATAATATTAACAATAATAATGATTAAATTGAAAAATTCAAGGACAACTTACACTAATGTCAAACTATGAGATAAGTTGACGAGTTTTTAATTAACAATTTACGTGCCTTCATTTGCAATGAACATGATAGGGGATTTCATAATGTATTACGTGATTATAATGTACAATATTGTCATTGATACGTTTTGTTTTATTGTCTGAGATATGAAAGCTACGTTTAGTTTTATGAAAGTATTTCATGTAATTAGTTCACTTATACAAAACTCAAATAATTTTACTAAAATAATACATCTTAGATTTAATTAATAGATAACTCGTTTTGATATTTTTTTTTATTTTTAATTTAATATGTTACAAACATTTATCTGAAAAATCTTCAATCAGTTTTTTATTAACTTAAATACATTTCATTTTTTTTTTAATTATTTCAAGTACGTAATACAGTTTTCATTTTAATCAAATTAATATGTTTGCTATTTTTTTTTATTATCAAGTTAGTATTCGCATTAAATGGTTTACGTTATAAAAATATATTAAAAGAAATTGTAGTTTGAGTTACCAGATTGTTCGTATTAAGGAATTCAATGAAGTTGGTTTCTCGACCGTGTCCACAGTCCACACCAGGCAACCTCTAGAGATTAAACTATGTTCACGGAATAACGGGATTTAACAATGTTTGGACATTCTTAAAGCATGCCTTTGACTAATAGTCTAGAGTTACAACGCGTCACAAATGAATCAAATTAGAATGTCCATATATATTTTTTTTTTGTTTTTTTTTTTTTTTTTTTAAGAGTAGATTAATCAACTAATATAATTTAACGGGGATACATTACCTTTATTATCATTGATTATTTATTTTATTTTATAATACGTAGTTGTTGGTGTTTTTAAATTACACCTCGCATTGAATATATAGGAAAAGTATATGATAATTTGCGTCTTACATTTTTTTAATTTCTTAAGTTGGAATAGTAATTTTCTCATACTGTACCAAGCTGACTTTCAATTCATCAATATCTATTTAAACACTGAGGTACATTTATTGGTTTAAAATTCGAACGTTTTTTTTTTTTTTTTAGTTATAATCTAAAATGTACATTAAAGGCAATAGTAGAGACAACTAATATAAGCTCTCGTATGAATCTTCAGCAAAAATTTCAAATTATGAAATAAATCGTTGAGTATAATAAAAATTGTATTTACTCTTTACATAATTTGTTTAATCAAAAATAAAATAAAATAATCTATCTAAAAAATATTGATTAATAAATTAAGTTATAATGATAATAAACAATTTTTAATATTATTTTATATTACATTTTTCATTTTATCCAAACCAAAATCTATATTTGATAGATAGTAATAGTCGTCACCACGTGTCATCTATATTTTAATTTATGAATGTTTATGGAATTTTGTAATTATTTTTCATTGTACTTTAAAATACATGCCTTATAAAATGCATTTGATGTTGCATTTTTATTATTGATTTTTTTCTCTGTACAATAGTTCAATAAATTATAATTTTTATTTTAATTCATCTGTACATTTTGGTGAATTTGAAATTTGATAGTATTTTGCTGATTTTTAAAAATGTATTAAAATTTATTGACTTCATTCATTATAACCTATTACTTGGGTTGGATCTTCCAACTGTATACAGTTATAGATAGTATAAGTTAATTACATTTATACCTATATATAGGTATGTGTGTGTGTGTGTTTCTAAATTTTTAAGCAACAAATTTAATTCGTTTTTTATGTTTATCACATAAATATATACTTAGGTATACAATATTGTGATGTTCTATTTCACTTAATGTTGTCATATTAAATGATTTATATACGTGTTGAAAAAAATATTTTATTACTATAATATTATGATAATGTTGTTTAAGTTACTTCATAACTATTAAACTATATTATTTGACAACATAATGTTATTAAGGTTTTGAATTCTTTGAAATTATTTATATCGTGTAAAAAATTAAACTATGATATCATTTCATCTATAAGTGGAATTTTATAAAAATAGTTTTTGTATACATTTTTTCTTTAAAATTTTATAAATTTATAAACGAATATTAAAAAAAAAAAAAAACATAAGACATAATTCCATAATTTTTACAGGAATTTTAATGGTATTACATTATGAAAAGTCTAAATTCTACAACTACATATATAATATTATAGATTATATATATATTATTTGAGAAGTGTATGAATTATTTTTAAAAAACATAACTCAGTCGGAGAGTTTAAAAATTATGTTTAATTAAAACATTCTGGTTTCTGGAGCTAACATATATGGTAACTGACGTATTCCAATGGCATCCCCGTGTTATAGAGAATAAATACAGTCAGATATTCTATTCACAAATTTGTTTATGTAAGTGGATATAAGTGTGTATACCAAAATTATAGAGAAATGAAATTTATTGGCATGTTGACATAGTCAGGTCTTGGAGTAAAGTTATCCGGATTTCCAACGCCACTCGTCCTCTTTTATCCCCCATCTCTACGCGTGTGCTGTGAACTTCCAACCCTCGGATCCTTAACATACCTTCACATCCCCGCCAACCATCTAAACTCAAACCAACCCACCATACACCCTAGGTTTTAATGTGAAGTATCGAACTTAGACCATTTGGCGGGTTTATTGTTCTGCAGCTATTACCAACACAATGGGAACGTTTCTTATTGTTTTATGCTGGAAAATAATAACGACACGGAATGCCTTACCGACCCCTACCCACTTCACTTAGCTCGAAATTGACGAAAAAGCTCGCCAGGAAACCCTAAAACTTCGTTAATTACTCATAATACTATTGGATTTAGATGACGTTAGGCAGGAGAGTAGTGGAGTGGACGAAAGAACGACGATGACCCTTTTTGCGAATCTCTTAAGTATAAACAATTTTTTTCAATCTCGTTGAAAGAAGTATTGTTCCAAGTTAGATACACTTAACAATGTTAACAGTTTTTTTTCATAATGATTTTCAGATTAAATTGTTTTCATATTAAACGAACAAAATTATTAAAACAAATTCTGAATAAAATTTAAAAGCAATAAACAACACTTAAAAAAAAAAAAAAAAACAATATATTGGTAAATTATACGTTTTAACAACACTAAGCTTTATCATCATATTCATTGATCCAACTAAAACAATACATTATTGTGAATCTGTATAAAATTTTATCTTGAGTGACCGATTCATTTTAATGGAGTAAGTACGTATTATTTATTTGTTTCGTTTAAAATAGTTGTATACACACTTACAATTTTATTTTAGTATGTAATCGAATTTAAAATTTTAATATATAATATTTTTATGGCAACATAATAATTTTATTTAACCAAAATAACGGTCCGGATTTTATATCACCGTTTCTTTTAAAATTTCTCCCTCGCACAATATTATTTTTCAATCAAATGCAAAATAAAAAAATACTCCTATAAATACTCTCAGGATAGAATATCGAATAAAATACGTTCTTTATTTTTTTTAGCGTATTATTTAAATTGTCTGAGTAGAAGTAGTATAGGTATTGTGATTGCTGCGCAGCAGCGTGGGCACTTCCCACTGGGCAGATCAGATGAATAAGCCGTCTGTTAACATACTGAAATCGTCCCGGATTTAAGTATCAAAGGAAACCCAACAGTTATACATTTTAACCAAATAACATCCAAAAAGTATTACATAACCCATAATATAAATATATATCAGTCCCTGCCCATTAAATTGGCACATAATCTTTGGATCTAGTAAAGTACAACCAATCTCCACTACGTAAAATGATGTTATTACACACTTAAAATTTAAATTTAAAAAAATATACATCTATTATTATTATTTATTTATTTTTTTTTAATGTCAGTAAGAGGTTCAAAAATATTTAGAAATTATTTTGAAATTTGACGGTTGTTCTGATTCCTGTCCTGCAATATATCTTAAATTACATCTCAATATTCTAAAAGTGTTATACTTTGCAATGTGTAAAACACAGGTTTTGATAAATATCACTAATGTGCAATTAAGATGTAGCAATAATTTGTATCCCATGTGAAAACTAAGGCAACATTATCTGTATATGTATAATAATTATATACATATATATATATATATATATTTGTTTATTTATTTATATATATCCGGTACATAATAATATGGTGTACTGGACTTAACCCCTTATACACATTAATGGGGTGCTTTATATTAGGGTTCAAAACCGAACTGAAATTTCCCGAAAGTGTTGTATAGCAGAATGAAAAATGCTTAGAGAAATGGTTCCTTTTAAATTTTGTAGTGAAGTAGTAGTATGAGAAATTAAATGAGAATTATCTGGTATTTCGATGTTCGTAATACGATATTGTAGAAACTAAAGAAAACAATTTGAAGGACACAAGCATATCCTTAAACCATATTGAACCAAGTAGTAGAACTTTGTCCTTACTTAAACATATTATCCATAAAAAACGAATTATGCTGATGTAACTCTAAGGTATAAGCTTGCTGTTAACCATATTGTTTTTATGGACCCACTTAAATAGGTCAAGTTCTCTACAGCGTATGGGTTTCTAACAAAAACAATTAGATACCCTAACAATTACATCGTTACAGTTAAAAATTGACTATAAAACAATTATATTATTAACATGTTAATAATTAACTTCTTTCAATTTGTTTTATAATTTTATTTATATTAAGTTAGTTATTCAAAAATTGTTTGTATGAAATGAAATGTAAGAATAAGAAAAATTGATAGTATTACCCAAGTGATAACCGTGCTAAGTTTACAATAATAATTTCTAAATGTATATGTTTAAAGCCATGTAATACATTTTAATGAAAGTTCATTAGTAGTTTACATATTTTAATGCATACTAAACAATTATTAACTAATGGCATAGTTAACATGTTCCAGTAAAAACGTTAAATTATTAGAATATTTTTTAACTCTCTTCACATACTATATAATTCAATTTCAGCATAACGTCTTTCAAAGTTTTAAATTAAATAAAGCATAATTGTCAAAGTTATTAACAAATAAATGATATAAACTTTCTACACGTTATTAATGGTCAAAAATAATTTAATTATAATTTATAAGTACTTATATAATATAACAATATTTTTGTCTTTGAAAATTATATTATTTTGATCATAATTGTTATACTTCGTCTTGTAATTTTAAAACATAATTTATTGGAATGTTAAAATATTTTCTTTCATTTTTCTTTTCTTTATTTTTTTGTTTAATGGTATACAAAAGTTTATGTTTCATTATATTGTAAATCAAAGAAGTTAACGTACAAAACTCAAAGAAGACAATTGTAATTTTGACGTAATAGCCTTAGGGATATACCTGATTTTTCTTCAAACTATCTACAACACTATTTTCTAGTTTTGGAACAAATTAAGAACTTGTCCTCAACAGAAAATTGCATTTGTTGAATTTAATTTTAAACAACTGTAGTTTTATGTGGGCAGTGATATGTCTATGACATTTGATTAAAGAAAAAAAGAACTTCAATTGCTTGTTAATAATATGCAAGTTTGATCGTTAAACCGAAACCGACATTATTTTGAAATAGTTAAATATCTAATAAACGTCAATATCAAATTAACTCTATTATTTTGGTCATTGCCTAATGACAATTTAAAATTCATGAAACAAATAATTCAGTGTTTACTAAAAAGGTATAAAAAATATCCATATTTTATGTTCACAATATTCAAAACAAATATATTTAAGTATATTAAATTAACTCAATGTATTAAAGCACATAGTATTCATTTTTAATTTAGAAAAATAAAAAAATCATTATATTCGTGAATTCTAAATAGACGTGAGACAATTTGCTTTTTTTATTAAAACTAATTATTTTTTAGGCAACTAAATACATTAATCTTAATATAAAACTGGAGCAAAAGAATCAAAATTCCTTAAACTAATTTAATACAATCTTAAATAATGCAAATAAAATTGTTTAATTGGCTAATAACGTCGTTGATGCTACAAATATGTAAAAAGAGAAAGAAAAAAATGAACCAAAAGATTAATTAACATAATTAAAAATTCTCACAAAACAATATAACTGGAACTGAATATTATAATATATATTTAGTTATGTCATAAATATAGTCATAATAAGTAGATATCTGGTATATGAATTGTAAAATATTTCACAGTTAATAATTAATTATTATATTAAAATTAAATATAACTTGTAATATTTTGTAACCAAATTTTGTTGCAAACAATACTTTTTTAATTGAATTTACAGCTGCTAACGGGAAACGATATTTTTATTTTTAGGATTTGATTATTAATAACAATCATTTATTTCGTATTATAAACACATGAGAAAAATATGATTATCTCCACTTAACGGTCGTTGAATAAAAATAACAATACATATTATAAAAAATATGGCATCAAAACATTAAGTTGTAAACATGTGAGTAAAAATTTAAAACAAAATTCCTAATATACCATAATTCAAATTTCTCATGAACAACGTCATTGGTATTTGCACATTTATCAGAGAATTTTTGATGTTGATAAGAAAAAAATAATATGACAGCTACCTACAGTGCACTTCTATGATTAAAATTGGAACACACCTGTTTTCGCGTCACTACATACGAGTTTTATGACACCTGCAAGAGCATATTCCGTTTAGTTTATTGTTTTTTTCCCTTCATGTCGCCAACATTTCAATTTGTCTGCGTTGTCCTAACTATTTATTACTATTATATATATACAATTTGGACTTCTTTATTATTTTTTACAATACATTTTTTTTCGCTTTTGTTATTTATTTTATTTTTAAGCTAGCAACATTCTATACACTCGAGGCTGATGAAAATCTTGATTGTGTTTCTCCACCTTATTAACATGCATATACGAGGCGCCTAACTGATCCTAAAAAGACTCTTTTATGTTATTTATTTTTATATTTTCGTTATTTCTGACGCTGTGCCTTAAGAACAATATAAAATTTAAGCAGGTACCATCATGAATACGCCTAGTAGAACATCAAACGATCGAGTATATGGGCGACAAAACAAGAGCATATTAAATGACAAGAGATCAGCAAAAAAAAAAAAAATAAATAATAAATAAATAATACGAATTTTTATATTTATTTAAAAGATAAATCAAAACTGCAACAGTTACCACTGTTTAATTAAACTATGGCACCAGCTTGTTCGAGCTCCATCGGTTTTGCATTTTATTTAATTATTTACTCTGTTATTTGTATAAAATTATTTAAATTTCCATTATTCGTCCAAATATTAGATTAAAAATATAATATATATATATATGTGTGTGAATAAAACTATTCACAATAAATACCTAAGTATTTTACTTACTACATCCAACTGAATAAAATAAATAAGTTTATTTATATGCCTACGTAATTCACATTCAACATTTTCACATCTGATTCAAAACTTTGAATTTAAAATATTTCTTTTATATTAAGTTCATCAGATTAATTCTGATCAACATTTTCAATTCTGTATACTACATTATTTTGATAAATAAAACATTACATTGTATAATATCGTAAAATAAACAAGATTAATTAGCTATTTTAATAGTTTCAAACATTAAAATAATAATTAAAAATATTTTAAGATATTCAAATTTTAAACATCTACAATGATCACAAATATTCGTCAATTTATTTTAACTTTATTATTATTATTAGATATTATTATTTTTTTTTAATATATATTTTCTAATGATAAGTATACATCTAAAAGACAAAAATATGTACACCAACTACATAATAAAGAACTAGTTGTACACATTTTTGACTGCGATTTATGAGGGCGCATTTGCTGAATACATTTTTATGTCCCAGTCATTTGCTTTGACCGGAAGTAGTTTTGGGGAATAAAATCTGGGTTTTATATTATCACCTCTTTCTCTTGGCGAAATTGTATGAAAGACTATTGGTATCCTAATACTCTTTATCTATATCGGAACTTATGATATTTCCTTATCAATGACTAATAATCATATATAAATGTAGAATTAATCATAGAAATAATAAATCTTTTCAAAATGTTTCTATTCTATTTTTATTTTAATTTCAGAACGTTGAATTTAAGATATATTTGGTTATATATTTGGTTTCTGATCGTCTTATTAAACAAACCTATTTGTTTGTTTATTGTTTTTTTCTTAATTTTTAATGTAGATACATTTTTAAGTTTGTGTATAAATAAAATTATAACCAAAATCTTGAATGAACCCATTTAATGATTTATTTATAATATGTATAAAAACACATACGATTAGTATTTCTTACGAATTTCTAATGAGTCTATATTTAAGTGAGACATATGATGAATAATATGGATCTCTACAAATATTACCATTATGAAAAACAAAAGTTAAAAATCAGTTTTAAAGAGTCTTTTGTATGGTGAAAATCGCTCACCTTAATTTTCACAGTGAATTCCAGTCATTATTATAGTTAATTAATTTATACTCATTAACTAGTTACTAAATAAAATACACCTTAAATTAATATAATAATGTTAATTGCGATAAATAAATATATTATATCATGCTAGTGTAGTGTAAAAAATATTACTATATTACTTGTAATTGTTGAAAATAATAACTGCAGTCATTAATGGTGAAAGTATGTAGAAAAATGGAGTTATTAATGTAAATAATGTTCAACAATATAACTTAAATCTAAAAACTGCATCTAAGAATGATATTATAACATAAGTTGTACATCAAAGGCATAAAATAAATATGAAGTACTGTATGATTACATTTATTTTACAACCAAGTAATATACATGTATCATGCTAATTTTATATTTATTATACACGAAGACAAAAAAACGGATTATTTCATAGTATGTACCTACTTAAGCTGTAGAAAATAACAAATGAACTTAAACACACTGTTTGACGTTCAGAAACATATACATATTTTTTCATTTTTACATTATTCTTGCCTTAATACCTCTGACCTAATAAATACCATATGAAATGTATATGTTTCTGATGTACGAGTATATAAAATACCCGCAGGTACATTTTATTTTTTAATAAAGTTACACGATAAACAAAACCTTCTGACACTGAATTGTTAGTTATGTACGTAAAATTAACGTTACATAAACAAAAGAGATAGTCCAATTCTATTTTAAACTAGATTTAATATCATAATAAATGTATAGTTATTTCTAACACCAGCGTTTGATATTTAAAATTGTACTATTTGTTTTACATTTAAATGTCCATACATTTATCTGTATAATTTATGGTATATAAATAAAATAGAAAACCGAATTAATGACTACCGATAATTTGCTTAAATATTTAACAGAGCAATTTTTATAAATTACCTACACTTTTTTAATAAGCATTGGATAACTGTTTAACCATTCACGCGTTAACACTTAA
>VUJU01003768.1:0-23364 GCA_009835225.1 Aphis craccivora | reverse complement strand
AGTTCCAGTATTTCTGCGCCTCTAATCTCTTATATATAATTATTAATTATAACTTATAAGTGACACAAGATATTTATTTTGTTATTTAATATTGCTATATTATTATCGATTTTGTATTATTGTGATTTGGATTTTGTAAGTCGTAATCGTAACAACTGAACTCGTCGATCAAATATGAAGTAAGAATATTGTGAATTTGTATGGCTTAACTTTTTGTTTCTAAAATACATTGTTTCATAATATAAAATTAAGCATTATGTAGACGAGATTAAATTTTTCAAAAAAAAAAAAAAAAAATGTCTAAAGCTTAGGAATAATAGGTAACCATCTTATGTATTATTCTTTAAGCTCAATTGAAATAGTTATTTTACAAATTTCTATTAAAACAAAATAATTAGGATATATGTTGAAGCATTATTTATTTCTTAGTCTCTTTGATACTTTTCCTTTTTTTTTTTTTGTGTGCAATTAGGACATTAGAAAATATAATAATAGTTTAAAATCTTTAAAATTAATTACAGTTAAAATAGGTGGTTTTGTGTAGGCCTAGATTGTGCCAGCAAGCTACCAAGAAAATATCTGTGTGCTGTTTATGAGTATTTGGCCGTTTTTAAATTTTTTATGATAATAATAGGTAGTTGAGGACAAATATTTTAAAAAAATATA
Organism: Aphis craccivora; assembly: GCA_009835225.1. Lineage (NCBI taxonomy): Eukaryota > Metazoa > Arthropoda > Insecta > Hemiptera > Aphididae > Aphis > Aphis craccivora. The sequence continues at coordinate 22,698 of VUJU01003768.1, read as the reverse complement.
GAGAAAATTGAATTGAATGGAATTATTAAGACGACATCATATCGTATTCGCATGTATTCAGTATTGTCTCCATCTTATTAACATCCAAGATAGCAAAATGTTTGTTCAACAGAACCTATTTTATGTTGTTAATTTGAATATTGTGGCCCACGGAAAATATTAATTGGTGACCCCTGCTTAATGGTAAGAATAATATCGAGGTAATCACCTAGACTTTTGTTGATGATTAAATGGTTTCATTTTAAAATGAGTTATAGGTATGTAAAATATTAAAACTTTAAAATGCTTGTATCTCATTTTTAAGTATTGACATCAATAAAAGCCTATGTGCTACCCTAGATAATATTCTTACCTTTAAGTTTGATAGTAAGTAAATTGACTCCAATACTAACGCTAACTTGTGCCAAAACAAGTTTTTTAGATTGATATCAAATTTCTTATTATACTCGTATAATATTATTTTATTGGTTTTTTTTAAACTTTAGTTTATTAAATACACCACGTATGAAAAAAGAACTTGGCCAATTGCTTAACAAACCCCCATTTGGAATGAAAGTGAACGTTAAAGAAGGATCAACCTCTGTTTTAGAAGCTGGTAACACTTATTTGTATTTTTTTTAAATAATTTCACTACAAAATTAAGATTATAGTTGAATTGAATTTAAAAAAAAAAAATTGAATTAACTGTCTTAGAACTTCATGGACCTAAAGATTCTCCATATGAAAATGGAATTTTCAAATTGCAGATAGAATTGCCAGCGAAGTAAATAAGAATTATTTAATATCATATGTGAATGTTGTTTTGTTACCTAATCATTTTTACCAAATTATGTGACAATAGGTATCCATTTGAACCTCCTAGAGTGACATTCATTACACCTGTTTATCATCCAAACATAGATAGTGGTGGCAGAATCTGTTTAGACATTTTGAAAATGCCTCCATCTGGTGCATGGAAACCATTAATAAACATAGAAGGTGTATTGGTTGCCATATGCAATTTAATGAACTGTCCAAATCCTAATGATCCACTTGTACTGGACATAGTATGTATATTAAGTCATTAAATGAATTGTTTCATTGCAGTTTCTAATTTATAATATAAACTTATGTCTTTGTCATGATTTTTAGGCAAAAGAATTTAAGAATGATAAAGAAACATTTGAAACCAAAGCTAAACACTATACTAAAGAACATGCTATTTCTGCCATCGAATAATTATATTTGAATTTAATATGTTTCTAATATTCTACTATTATTTTATAAGATAATATTTCAGCCAACCGAACTACTAGCTAGTAAATTTTAAACTTCCTTTGTATACTTTTTTAAAATTTATTATTTATTGTGATTTAAAATACTGGTTGGATAAAAAATATTGAATACATGAAAAAGTTGTTTACCATTTGAAAGTATTATTATAACCCAAGTATAAACTATTGTAATATAATATTATTATTAATTACAAATTTAATTTGATATCATCCTCTTATTATTAGCACTTTGATAATCACTTATACTCCCCTATGCTTAAAACTTCTAACTGAAAAATTCATAAATATTATTGGTATTATAGTAAACTTATCCCATGTAAAGGAATTATTGTTTTTACATTTTAAACAGCTAATATTGTGATTAACTTGACACAAATTTACAATTTTTAATGATCCAAGAATAAGTTGATTAGTGAAACTCCTGATATTTAAAGTTTAAATAGAAATTTTTGTTTGTATGGTAATTTCAATTCATAATCCTAGTTCCAAAGAAACACAATTAAAATTTATAATACAATTTATTAATATTATACAATTCCATTTTTAATAACTCTTTGGTCAAGAATTTATTATGTTTTTATTACACTAAACTACAAATTGTCAAATTGCAATGGTAGATACTTATTTTGCAAGATGCGATCACAAATTAAGTGGTTAGAAAAACATTTTTAGTAAAAAAAAAATATTTTTTTGTCACATAGTATTTTTTATTCAATTTTTTTTCGCAAGGAACAATAAGAACAATTAATAACAAATAAAAATAAAATTACAAATTAGACAGATAGAGGCCTTCCAGTGGAGATACTACATGATGAATATTTTAGTAAGTCTTTAGCTCTAGCAGGTCACGACATCACTTTCTCGAGGACGTAAGGTGATTATCTAGGGCCCCACGTAACCTTTTATTGATATTATTATTTTTAAGTAACTTATGATCATTTTAAAATGTAGAGTTTCATAAAGCTCATAACTTACTTAGTTATATACTAGTTGTAGTACTTACTTAGTTCATCGGATATTTTGTATTGTACTCGTAGAAGGTAAACAGAAATACCTATGTATAAGATAGTATCTTAAATCGTGGTCGTGTGGGTAATTATTATCATTGGATAATATTATTTAACCGACCAAATTACGTGGAAGTCTAATTATGAACAAAATTCTAATTCAATTTCATTACAGTATGTAATTACACTTACAATAGGTACAATATTATTGTTCTAAGTTCTTTAAATTGAATAATTTATTAAAAAATAAAAACACAATATAATAAAATCTGGCTAAACTTATAATATTATCAAATATTTATAACTACCTACATATAATAATAAGTAATAAAATACGGATTTAAAATAATAAAACTAAAATAACTGACTGTCTATGGCAATAAAGAAATCAATTTATAGTAACAAATAAAATAAACTTAATTAACCTTTGTAATTATGTAATGTTTTTGTATACAACGTGTAGTGTGTATATCATACCATAGACAAGTATACCAATACCATAACATTAGAAATACTATTCATAATTAAATGGGCTATAGGCTTTGTGTTTGTAATTTCCTAAAAAGTCACTCTCCCACATACGCTCTATTTCAACACCATTGTATTCGACAGATTTTCTTTCTAAAAACTTTTCCGCTTCACTTTTAGAACTGAACGTAAAATAAAGGGAACCCTTAAACGCTTTGGATTTGAATCTCATAGGAGTGGTTTTCGTAATAACGTTGTCGCCAAAGGTCTCCGCGAATTCCAAAAGTTCATCCACGGTGGCCGTCCTCGGGAAACCGCTGCAATAAATTGACCGTTCGACAATTTCTTTGAACAAACTGCGTTCAGGGACGGGCGCAACGATTTTTGGTTTACGTCTGATCTTTTTATCCGTTTCGTCGACTTCCACGATACTGTCAACAGCGTTCTTGACTGCTAACGCGATCACTTCCGAGTTTCTGGTGATGGCCTTCAACATTTTGAACGTCAACAGCACGCTAATCGGCACCCAGCCATCGTCATGCTTGATCTGGGCCTGAAGAAATTTGTCGTACGGCAAATTGGTATCGCTAAAATAAAACTCAAGTTGTTTGATAATTCTCAAATCGCGGCTTGAAGTTTCGGAACTGGAACATTCCTGTCCCCAGACTCCAGTGACGTGTTTGAAGCTGGACGCTGCCATTGTGATTTCGACTAAATTAAAACAATTTTATAAGTATAAAAAATAAGTTATATGTAATATACAAAAATCTCAAATTCCGTCATTACCTAATGCGTAAAGGTAGGATTTAAGACCAAAAAGGACAATATTTATTTTTTTCTATTTTTTAAAACCCCAGTAGTCGACTAGTGTAACCACTATATTACCTACAATATACCGTCTTAAGTATAAATACTTAAGTGTACGAATATAATATAATACTTGTAATTTAAATCGAAGAATTAGCGTAGATACTCGACTCAAAAGTATGTATAAAAAAACGTTGTCTTCTGGTCACAATCGCCGTTTAAAAACGTACAACTGCGTAGTAAGACCACAATGGTGAGACTGAGACACTATAGATATAGAGATAGGCCGTATTCGTTACTATAATAATATTATGTTCTCATCACTTTATCGTTATTCGTTCTCATTAAATCTTAATTTACTTATTATTAAAAATAACCTAAAAAAAAAAAAAAACGTATTCCGTAATAACAAAAACACAAGGCAGTAATCGATGTCATAAGGCTCATCGTTGAGTAGTGCATTTTGGGTGGCATGACGGGTTTTAAACTACGGAACCCAGGACGCCATAGAGCGATTCCTGTATACCGCGTTTTCATTACCTAACCCATTTTAAATTTTACGGGGTTTTTTTTTTTTTATCATTTATTGAATACGTGATTCAAATTAAGTTTTAAATTATTATTTAAATTATATATTAAATTTTAACGTTTAATTCAAACAAATAAAAAAAAAAAACTATTGTTTTTATTATATTTTAAGAAGGTATTTATTTAAGTACTAATTAAAACATTTTTTATAGGTACTATTAATATTATGTCACAGCCTATATTAATAATATATAAAAAATTAAAAACACATATATAATTATAAAATCAATACATTCATCACTCAGTTTTTAAAACGGGGATGAGAACCTATGTTTGATGATTCATCCTAAGACATTTTATACAATATAATCTATAATATTAATAATATACTCGACATGTTCATTTGAATCTGACTTACCTGTTTTAATAACGAAATTCTCATGTACAATGAAAAGCAAAATACAATATTCCCTTGCCCAATTGACGATTGAATGTTTAGGTAGAACGTATAATCGATATAATGTAAGTCTAAAGATAACTATAAATTAATTTTAATACCAAAATGCTTATATGACGTAAGAATAATTTATTAGCTATCGATTATTAAATCAATGTATTCGGGAGACAGCAATCACCTCGTTGCTGCATTTGGATTCAAGATTGAACTGAACAAACTAAGACGTTGTATGCCAGTTTTATGCTAATTATTATTTTGATGTCCGACTGTTACTGTTTTCATTCGTTTTTATAAGGTACAACACAACAATTATAGTTGGTGTTGACAAAGTCAAAGTACCTTTAAGCTATTTTTATTATTAAATCTTAATGTTTTATCAATAATAGTTATTTAAGCCAATTTTAATTGTGTATGAAGGTTGTTGTTTAAGTAATTTTCCAAACAATATAATATTTGTATATTATATAACAATTAATATGACTAATATAGTCTATGCTTTCCTTGTTTTCAGTACAAAAACCTTTTAACATCATTTGGTGGTCACTGGTCAAACAAACATATTAAATAACGTTTCTAATTAGTTGTTTTTAAATTCAAGTGTTTTCTGAAAAAAATTGACAAATTTACTTTTTGAAACTATTCAGGATAAATAAATACTTTTGTGGTTTGAAAATTAAACTTCTTAAATTTAAACTTTTTAAATCCTATGAATATTAAAGATACTATATTAGATACGCACATTAATTCTCATGTAGTTCTAAATATGTTTTATAAACATGTAATGAATTTGAACTATGAGTTTGCCACCGAAATGGGACTAATCTGAATTTTCTTCACCATTATTTTAAATAAAACAAAAGGTATATTTAACATTAATAAAACCATTAATTGTATACCTGATACTACTATTTATTTGTTTTATTGAAATGTGACCGTTATTTACAATAAGAATCAGATAGCCCGGATAGGTAAATCTTTTCAACATAGGCACTTATGTCTTATAAATACTTATTTGATTCTTGTACCTAACAGAAAAAAATAGAAAAGTAGATAAGTCTATTTACTATAAAGTATAATTAATACTGTAGGTACTTATACTTATATTAAATAACATACTAATCCTGTTTTTGTAATAACTTAATTGGACATTTTAAATTTCTCATTGGAGAGATGAATATATTAAACTTAAAAATAATTTAAAACATTCAAATAAAACCAAAAACTATAGTTATTTGAAATTTTTACCTTGTATATTATTTTATAATTTTCTATACATATTAGATACATGGTGATATGGTATATAGTTTTTAAAGAGTTTAATTCTTTTGTAGCAATTTATAAACATTTAAAATTTTCAATTTATTTTAGTTTTTTTTTCTATAAATAATAGGTATTGATTGTTGTTATAATAATGTTCATTGTCAAAAACCTTGAAAATTCGATTAGTACAAAGTTCTTCATACGTTTTAAAGATATTTTGAAAATCATTTAAAGTTCAAATTTAGACAATTTGCTAACCATTTTGCAATTAAAAATGTATAAAACGTTTAATTTTCAAAGTTAATACTTAAAAATTTAACACAAGGTTCTTCATAACTATTTCACTAAGAAACTAAATATATGTATTATAATCATAATTTGTTTTTAAGACATTTTAAGTTCAAATTTGGATAAAATTAGATAATATATTTAAATAAAGAATAATGATTTTAGATATTTTTTTAATTAATCGTTACTCGAAACTTGTACGTGTTAATTTTTTTAATAAGAAATGTATATTAATTTTGGGCCATTTTCTATTTATGTTACGAACCTATTCACACTTTTCTTCACAGTAATAAGTCGGTATTATCTCAAAAGTTTGGTAATAACAATAATAATATACTTTATAAATATAATAAATATTAAATACCACAATAAATTTATTATAATAATTAAATATTAATATATTATAATAAATGAAATTTTTTCGGCAACAATTAATCCAACATACTGTATTAATAATAGTAAAATAAATTACTATAATAACAATATAAATATGTATACATGTATCATAAAATACCTTTTATCTATGTCCTATAGTTAGTAATATATATTGATGAAATGTGCGGTCTTCACTCGTCAGGTTTATCGTATGCGCAATTGAATTTAAATTTAGCTCATACATTACAATGAGTACAATGCAAACTTACATTCACCACCTACTGTAAGTAACTACTTGCTAAGGGTTTTTTTTTTTTTTTTACTTTGTTTTATTCCGTTAATAAGTGGATTTGCCTAGTTTTTTAATGAGCTTTTCAATTTCTTTTATATGCTTGACGGTGAGGGGATAGGTGAATCTCAGTCATCATACATTTTCTCAAATGTGTGTAATAGGTACATCGTGCAGAAAATTTCTCACATAGTTTATGTGGTACTTTTTGTTTCACAACTATTATTATTATACAGTAAATATATATATAGTATATACCTATACTCAGTATTTAACATTAATACATTATAGATAATTGGCTAGAGTCGCATATATTATTAATAATAATATAATAATTTATTATGTTACGTTATTTTTTCTTGTCCAGCGTTAAAAATATATACATATTTATATTATATATCATATAATATGTACTATATATACAATTATGTATATCAAACAGTATCATATATATTATATTACCTACAAAAATATTGTACTAAAATACATTATCCATAAATGATCATGTATAGAAACGATGATATAATATAAAATTTGTTATCAATGTAATATTAATTTCGTTTCGAACTGTTAATTAAGTATTTGCAACAATGGGTGAGCAGGTGTTTTTCACCATGAATGCCATTGCCGTTGGCAAGCCGGTTCTGGTGCTGGTGATGGTTGTGGTGGCCGTTCTCATCCGCTTTGTGCGACGATATTTCGCGCGTGTACACGTCCAGACCGTATTGGCCCTCTTCTGGAAATCCAATCAGGAATGTAATAAAATCGTCCACGATTGTGTGCGATATATATTTAGACAGCCGTTTCTCCTCCACGCCGTTTTTGTGCAACGTGGCCATGAAGTCCGTTAGTGGCTTAGACATTCGGAACTGTATTTCCAACTCCCGGCCAGCGAACACTAATGGGTCCTGTGCACAAAATACGATGAAATTATAGTATAGTTATAATTATTTGTTGATTAATCGAAATGTTAGAGAATTCCAAGTTCAGGATGTACAGTGAAGTTTCTTTAAACAAAATAGCTAGTATCTATCATCAATGTGTGATTAATTGTCTCTTCCCTTTATCGTGATAATATAGTTTAATTCACCAAGAACGTTCATTCCGTTTTAATAGTATTTATGTCGATGTATTTAAATAAAAATTCGAATGAGTAGTTTTTAAATAGTTAAAATTTGTGTCTATAGATTAATGGTTAATGATATAATCGATTTATTCAGTTTTAAAGATACAAAGAGGAGTGTGATAAATATAGGTATTCCAAAAACTAGAATTTTAATTAATTATAAAAGGAAAAAATGGTGGGGATGAGTATATTTGGTGAATCACTCTGTATATTAAGTATGTGATATACTTTAAAAAAACTGCAGCACTACATCACAAACTATGGTATAGAATTACTTACTTTCTAATTTGTATCTATCATAAAATCAGATTTTTAATCATAAATAGTGGATTTCTAGATAATTTGCATTTTTTAATAAAATCCTTTATATTATATATATATTAATTTTAAATTGTATAATATTGGAAACAGATTAGGTACTTTTTTGAAAATTATAGTGGATGTATACGGATTAAAACTTTTACTTCGATTATAAAAACTTTATATAGTGGTTAATGGTTATTAAAAAATATATATATATTTAATCAAAATTTACACATACCTATATTATATTTTATGAAAGTAGTATACTAGTATGCTTCTAATTATCGAATTTAGGAAAAATATAATTCAGTAATATTGTAGTTATTTATTCTATTTGAAAATCTATTAAGCTATTGAATACTAAGTACAAGTACAGACGCCTGTAGAAGTGCAGAATAATACATATCTACCAAATAATCATTAAACTTATGCATATGCCATTTTACATTTAGATATACGCGCACTGTATTTGTATATACCTGATGTGATATGGGAATGAGTCCAAAGAGACGAGTGGCTTTTGTAGGACCCCATTCACCGCTAGCACAGTCCGGCAACGGCACCATAACGGTTTGCAATTCTTCACATATGATTTTGAACTTGCACACGCTCTTAAACTTCATCGGCTCTCCAGTCAAATACTCCTTGGGTGTCACTGAATTGGCGAATATATCCAACAGAAACGCACCGCTGTTGGGAGCGTGCACGCGGAATGACACGATATTGCCCAAGACAGACTTCAATCATACATACACAGAATTATTTATAATATAATAAACACGCAAATACGCAATAATGATCATACGGTAACATTGTGTTTCAAATGACAAATACTATGTATATAAGAGAACGAGTAGAATACAATTAACATTCAATATAAGTTGTATAGACATTTTTAGCCACCACATTATAGGTACCTAGTGATTATAAATTAAAATAATGATTCGGTCGGATTTTTAAAATAAAAATGTTGATGAACATTATGCATCCATATTGAGCCCTCTAATTTAAAAATATACTATTAAGTATTAGTTATGATTCAAAATGAATAAAAAAATTAGTTTATGCTTATTCGCAACCTCGTGCATTTTGAAAAATAATAAATATAGTATTTTCTTAAGAAATAATGAATGTTGATTAATGATTTATATGAACATCAGTGAATTATATAATTATTATAATTTCTCATTATTTTCACTTTATTAAAATGCTAAAGATTTGAACGAATTAAGCAGAACATTTTAAAAAATAATGAAAGTTTTAATTGTCTTTAATTTAAAACAAGATCATTTAACTTAAAACCAAAACCCCCTGTATATTCTTGCAAAATATCTGAGCACTTTATATAGATTTAATTTAATAAATGAAACATAACCATTGTATTGTAATAGATTTATACTTTATAAACAATGCATAATAAGTATAACACTATAATATAATAATTTTACAAAACGTTTTATGTTTTACCTGCATGACAAAACGCTTCAAGCTCACTCCATCATACGTGTCCCCTTCGCTTTCGTAGAATTTCAAATTGTAGTGGAATATCAGGTTGGATTGCATGTTGGTTGGTATTGCTATTCTCACTGTGGCGGCTCCTGGAATTATAAATTTATGAATTTTAGGTGCGCCTCTAGCGAAAGTTTTGAATATTTTCACGCCTTCCTAGTTTTGCACGAAGGTAAATGTAACGTGATTATAATTAAGAAAATCGCAATATCGTAGGTATACGCCGAAGGAAGTCCGCGCGATCATTACAAAACCGCTGCACCGGATAGAATATGATTAGGTATTACTTTACTAAGTTATTAGAACTTGACTCGCCTAAATAATTATCTTGACTCTAATTGACTACGAGAAGTGTTCGAGGAAACCAATAATATGTATGATATTATTAATATAATACGTATACTATGTATAAGATACATACTATACCTATATAATGTATAAATTATCATATATTATTATGACGTGTTTGATGTTTGGGGCCCATATAAATCTACCTATCCTATATTTAACACAATTTGATTTTTTTTTTTTTTAATCTCTTTTATCATAATACCTTAAAAATATGCGTATTTTGTATTTTAGTTTATGGTCCACCCAATTATGATGATCACAAAAACGAATTAATTTAACTGCGTCCAAGCGTGGGCTGTATTGAAAATATAACAAAAATATTTGAAAAAAAAACCAAATTTAATATGAGTATTATCATTTATACGAGCTAATTTATTTGGTATACCTACAAATTAATGTTTTTGCCTTTCCGGTATATAAATCAATAAAATATAACAAATCTATGCCAAGGAAAAAATACTGTATCGTTGGTATATATGCTGTCGTTATAGAAATCCACTTTTGGTGGTCTTATGTATGTATATATACTTTGTCGATTTGCCACGCTTTTTATTGTAGAAATCGCTAGATTGACGTAAGTTTTATTATAATTGCGTGGCATTCGATAGGATTTAGTGTAGCGTGTTGCGAGACGACATCGATTTGCATAATTTATAATATTAATTCAGGTAAGGTATATACATTATTTTATCATTAGTATTTTATAGACGCAATGTCATTATATTAAACTAGCATAGTTATGAATAATCATTTATCATTAAAGTTATGTGGGGAATTTCTTGGTCGTAGCCCATTCGGCTACCGTTTTACAAAAAGATCAATTTCCGAACGGTTCTGGTTTTTTATAACAAAAATTCATTTTCATTTCATGTGTACTTAAAACTCTCTCAAAAGAGGTGTGGTTAAATATGTGTTGATGTAAACTAAGTAAATTATAAAAATTATATAGAAAAATCATATATTATTGTACATTTTTTATTAAAATAATATTACACTTTAGCGTTAAAAAAGTGCACGTACTATATGCCATAAAAGTAATCAAGTCATAATATATCATACCTGTTGCATCCGTGTACATGACAGCTTTTGTGTTTGAGTCTGGGAAGTAAAGGCCGTATCTAAAGAACAGAGACCTGACGAATGGTAAATCCTCAAAATCTCGTTGAGTAATAGGATTTTTGAGTAACTGCCATTCGGGTTGAAGTGGAAAAAACTCATAGATAAACTCTCGTGGGTCCGTTAGGAAGTAATGGTCGTCGTATTCATATCTAACAAATAAAGTTTAAGTATTAAATATATATCATTAATATAAGTATACGTCATTATTATTTATTACAGCGATTCTTAAACTGTGCTACGCGAAACTAATCTAGGGGCTCCGCGAACACATCTGAATTAAGTCCATATATTATTATTCGTTAAATCGTTACACTTACAAGTTACATTTATATTGTATGAAGTTCGTATTTTAGCAATTTATTGATCCACAATTTTTTATGAGTTGTAAAATTGATATTTCAAATTTTTAGGGCTCCGTGATTTTTTTTTAGTATCTCAAGGGCTCCACGAAAAATAAAATTTGAGACCTGCTGATTTATTATAATTTATATTGTATATAAACGAGAAAATTAAACAAAAATGTGTCTTATATTATAATAGGAATTTCATTTTTTTAAAACAAGCATCGTAAGAATCACACTGTGAAATTTATTAAATTTATTTTAATTAATTTATTGAATAAAATGGTACTTCCAAATGTCCATCAGCAACGTGTTAAGTATAGTATAGAAATAAAAGATTTTAAATATTAATTCAAGTTTAATAATATTAATAAATGACAATGAATAAGTTATGAGAAGTATGCAATTACTCAATTAGATATTTTAAAATATATTTGTTTATAACGTAGGTGCTAATAAAAATTGTTTTTGTAATAAATAAATTTATTACATGCTTCATAGCTCATTTATATAGGATTGAAAATATATGTCTACCATCTTCAAAATAATTTATTGGTTCAAGACTTAAGATGTTAATTTATTGTTATGAAAATAGAGTACCTATTACCTATTACTTCTTATTTATTAAGTAGGCATTAACACACATTATATTATAATTAATTGTAATACCTAACAAATAATATTATTTTATGTAAAACTAAAAACGCCATTTTAATAGAAAAAATATAATTCGTATCTAACCTGAGACTGTCAGATTTCCCTTTGGCTCCGACTTTGGGTACTTCTTTGGCGTTGACTAGATGTCGTGCACCCCAATTGCATTGCACAAACCGCCATGCACCGGCAACATAGACAGCGTTCCATGAATTTCGGAATCGACTATCTTCGAAATGAACACCAGGCTGGTAGCCGGCCGACTTCGAGTATCCTTTGATAACGACGCAGTGTAAACCAGCATAACTGCGCATTCAATTTGTTATGTATTTTAAATAGGTAGGTACACGATTTAAAATTATGTCAATGAGAGTATTGAAATGTATATATATATTTGAATAATTTAAAGACTAAAATTAAAACATAATACCTATAGATTAGATATGTTATCGAATGTTACAAAAAATATAAATTAGGTACGTTTAAAGTAAACTGATGATAAATAAATATTAAATATTAAATGATAAAATATTGCAACTCAAAATGTTTTAGCCGGTGTTCGGTTATAAATTAAACATTCAATAATTTATAATAGTCGTATACTCGTATCACTCGTATTAAACCTAATAAATACGCGTAAAGCATAAAGACCAATGTGCTTATTTTGTAACCTTACCTGCATAATCGTTTGAATAATACATGGTAACTTTCCGTTCCGTGTTTAATGCCTCTGAGTAGACCCATTGGTGTGTCACCCCTTAGATTGTCATCAAAATTCATTGTATTCAAATTTTTGACAGTAATCCACCGGAAAATAGTCCTGGATAACAAAAATTGTAAAATATTATTTTATGTTTAGTTTAAACAGTGAACACTGAGTTGGAATAAAAATGTAGAATGTATTCTTTATATACAAATTGAACAAATTAAGTATAAATCAGTTTTTTGATGAAATAAATTAAATGTAGTTTAATACTACCCAAATTTAAAAATTGTTTTTAAATGTATTAAATATACATTATATTATAAATATAATGTATATACTATAGTTATTATAAGGCAATAGGTATATATGGGCGACCATTGGGTGGGGCAAGATAGGGCACTTGCCCCCCCCTTGGACAAAAAATATTTAAAACTCGTAGCTCAATAAATATTACCATAATATTATTATTATCTTTATTACCTTACATTTGAGAGTTTTTTTATTTTGACCCCTCCTAAAATGTTACTTATAGGCGTCCATGTAGGTATAACAATCAAATTATATTATTATTATTTCTATGTGGTCAATAGGTATAGTATATACTATATAATATTAAATATACTATATCATATATTTATTTAAATATATATAATATTACCTGGCTTTTTCTATATCTGAACCACATTTTCCTACCAACATCCTTACTAAATCTGTAAAGGTTTTCTGGTCTTCTTGCGCTACCTGTAAAAATATATCAGGTACAATTCAATATATTTGTTTATAATCTAGATATAATATTTTTTACAATAAACATAAGTTTTGTATAGGGGCTTGAGGAAAAAATCTATCCAGTGATGGAACTTCACGGTAAATGATAGAATTTAATGTATAATATTATTTAATCATTTAATTGAAAAAATAATAATTGTATTTCTATTTTGTTGTATTTTCTATATATGATTTTAATTATTATTTTTTAGCTATTAATATATTAGGTATCATTTTTATTTATTAAAATGTCATAAATAATAACGTAATTATTAATATTTAATTTAACGGGGATTAATAACAGTTAGTTATAACAGCATGTAATCGTTTTAAAATATAACGATGTCCATAAAACGTTATACACTTATACCTAGTGGATAAAATATAGTTTATGAACACATCAAAATTGCTGTCAAATATATTCGTTTTAATATTTTTTAAGAAACTTAGAATGTAGCGTTAAACGTTATTGTGTGTTTTCTTGTCATTGAAAACTACCAGAACGAATCAAAAGTAAAAACCGTTCTAATAACGGAAATCACAGTTTGAAAAGGATCATCAAAGTCTATAAACAGTGCTTTGTCATTTTTTGCTGTGTTAAATAATGCCTAGATTGGCTAGATTACATACCTACATACTACAATCATTTTACCGAGTAAACTTTTTTGCAAACAAGTTCAAAAAAATCACTAAGATAAATCTTCATTTATATAATAGGTATTATTAGTTCGCTGTCTTTAATTTTTCAACTACTATAGGATTAATTGTAATAGTATAATAGGTACCTATTATGAAAAAAAAAATAACTGTTAAAAATGTATTTGTTTATGGTTACTTTATTATAACGTTAAGAGTATACATATAATATACATGTATACAGAATACTATAGTTTTTTTTTTAGAGTTAGGTATACAAATCATTTAGGTTTTAAGGTTTTATCACTACATCACTCTTATTATTGCGTTTACTGACCTGTGTAATATCTACTATTTAAAAATATAATTCATTTAATACAGTTGTATCGCATACATTTTGAACAAATCACTAAATATTTTAGTACGAGTATATAGTTAGTAAGTTTTTTTTAGTATCTGATATGTATAATAAAAATATCATATTATATTATAAACGGAATAAAAAGTAAGTAACCTGCTATGTCTAATATTTACTGTTCTGTTTAATCTTTTTTTATTTTAAAAATCGTGTTTCTACTATTTTAGTTTCACAAATAAATTGGTTTAATAATTATTATAATATTACTGATTTAAGTTTATGATTTAATTATTTTTTCATTTCTTAACTATATGCCTATATCCTAAAAATGTTTTATGTAATTGGCCTAAATCCGTTTAATATTTCAATAAATAAATTAACAGGATAAATAGTTATTGACAGAAAAAAGAGCATGACTATTATAGCTACCGTGCTCTTATTTTGTTCGAAACACCTTATAAAATGTGCATTGTAAACAGTTCTAGAAAAAATGTACCCAGCGTTACGATCGATTCAAACCCATTATCCCTTTCTTCTTAAATATACCTATTATTGTGTTACTAGAATTTTAGTTCTTTAGGTTCGATTTTGTAGTACCAACTAACTTTGCTTATTACTAAATTAATGTGTGGCAAACGGCCTGCTTCTTTAATAAACATGTCTTACCGATATGGCAATCTGGTCGATGTGTGCAAATTCCAACGGGTCTGAGTACAGCTGAAACTTTGCTTGGGCCACGCCGTGCGGCGACGGCGGTAGCGGCGCTTTACCCGGGTACGGTTGTACGTTGTCATTGAGCGCCTCAGCCGTCTCGTCTGGTATCGTTGAGTCGTCTAAGTACAGCGATTCGGCCATCATGTACTCGCTGCGCTTTTCGTTTATCAGTTCCAACATTTCGCTGCTCTGTTTCTCTACTAGAGCCGCAGTGGCAGCTCTGCAAATAACAAAGTTACACGATTAATTATTATTCATTTACACTGCATAATTATTATTTTATTGTTCATCGTATTTCAAAATTGATTTTAATTTACGCAGAAAACTGAAATGTGACCAGATAAAAATTTCAATCGTCAATAATGTTGTTTAAGTAAATACGTATATACATATAACTGTAATTACCTACTACCGGACGTCTGACACGAGGTTGTATACCTGTACAAGAAGCAACTATAGGGGAAAATTTTAGCCTCTCCAGATTAAAATTCAAATTGTCGCATAAATAAAAATGTTATGGCTTTAATCACACGGCTTATTTTGAACTTTGTTTTTCTAGAACTCTATATATCATCTGTAACTATTGAATCCTAATTACTAGTTATTTCAATGGGAAGGGGAGCCCACAGAACTAGTCGCCGGACATCACAGATATTATGTTTTTTTCAGTAATAAATAGTTATCAGCTCATTCGAGATCCACAAGATTGTATATTAAACCAATCTATATTAGCATGAGCCAACATTAATATGGAGAATCCAGAATATATAATAATCTTCATGATAGTTAGATATAAATGATATAATAGTAACGATCAAACGAAGTATTCAAATATGAAATATGATTATTGATATACTATAATATATTAGTGGTTATTGTCATTTATCGGTTATAACTTATAATAAACATATGTGCGTATAAGTATAATAACGTCCAACTCTTCAAAAATCTCCTAAAAAATAATTGTAAATGTAAGTACACAGTTTCACCAATGATTGTCTGTGCAAACTCAAACTAAGGCCTATATATACTATATAGTATTGTTTATCTACTTGTTTTGACAAGTTGATAAACATAAATTGCATATTTTTTAAATTATATAGCTGTAGTTTCTATTTCTTTCAACATAATTGTTAACATTTTATATTATTTTTATTATGAATTAAGTCGATGTAGACGCTCGTTCTAAGTATGATATGTTTGTATCTAATTCGTGAAACCACAAAATCAATAAGTCGTTAAACTTTTTTGTATTTGCTTCTTATATCATCAATAATTTATTTTAAACACTACAAAGTCAAAGTGTAGTATATATTTCTAAATAGAGCGTATTAATGTATTATGCACATAAAGAAATTCAAGTCTTCGGAATAAATTATACGTAATGTTGCAGTAGAAGTTAGCCTTACGCAGTTGCGCATTTACCCACGTATAATCCATATTATAGATAAATGGATTTACTTTCAACAGTTAAAATTGTGACATCAGAAATAGCGATCTCGTATATACGTAAACTATACTAGGCACATACTGTTGGAAATAATACATTAATAATGAGCTGTTAAAACGTGACAAAAACGAACTAAACCCGTTAAAATACACATTCACAAAGTACACAATATGCCTATAAAATAATAATATAATTACGCATACGAACGCGCGTTAGATGTTATTGCCTATCTATATCTTAGACAATCTGTTAGAAAACGAGTTTTTTTCTAGTTTTATTTTATGTCAATGACAAACGTCTAGCGAAATATTTTAATCTCCATAGACCGTCAACCCGACGAACCAATTCAATATAATAGGTTATATCTATTGTATAATGACGATGCTGCAGCGATTTATTTCACGTGCGCATCATTGTCACAGTGTCACGCTACATCGAATAAAAATGTATACGTTTATACCTATATAAACTATAAGCGGCTTTCGATATGACATGCAGTAAGTAGTATGTACTATGTATACAGAGTGATGTATTTAACTGGCCACACTAATTTTCCAAGTCGATTTATGTAAATTATAAATGCGTTATTATAATATTAAAATATAGTTAGAAATATTTAAAGAACACAACACATTTAAAAAAAAAAAAACTAAGTTTTTTTCACAATTTTTAGTTTTTATAATTATTATACATCAATATATCAATTAAGTCGTGTGAAATGTGTGCTTAAAAATAGGTAATAAAAAATTAATGGGAAATAACCTTTTTATTATGTAAAATAAATAATGATGATAATGTTTGAAGATAAATAATTTCTAACTACAGAGGTTAGAGGTACCTTACTAATGATTTGGAATAAAAAAAAACAATTGTATTTAGCGCATGGTCTTAAATGTTTTAATATTGCTGTTGATGGGTCGACCGCTGGACACTGTATTGGAACGATGAACGTATTACTGCTCCGTATAATATGTGTGTGACAGATGTCATGCTGTAAGAAATCGTGAGGAAAATTGTCAGCGGTTCGTTGAGTCGGTAGCAACCATCCCTAAATCATGCGATTACCGGAAATGTGTACAATTAAACGCCGCCGATTCTGCGGAAATATAATCGTCAAAACTACATAGTGACCGGAAGTAAAAACCCGAAGTTTGCCGTTGGTCCTCAACTGCAAATACGCCTCAGTCAGGTGAGTTAATCGAACAGTTTAAGGTCGCGGTATATGAATTGGTAAATGTGTACCCATACTACTAATTAGCTATTGTTGTAATAGAGGGTGTGTGATCATTTCTACCGTTTATATACATAATTATTTGATAGATTGATAAATAATCAAAAGTCACCAATGGTTTTAAAAATAATATGTTACCTATTCCTAAATTTGTTAGATCAACGTATAGAGTAGACTTACTAGGTACCTACTTTACTGATAATTTCTGCGCTAACGCCAACCCAGTAAATAGTAATAGTTTCGTAATTTTTTTATATCGAAAATTGTTCATATAATTGCAATATAATAGTAATGCCAGCGCCAAAATAAAAATAATAAATTGTTATCAAAAATAGTACATAATTACTGTGTGATTTTTTCGATTGCATTCTATGAGTATTCGATGTAAACATTTTAATTCGATTCAAATCAGCGCTGAGTAATGTGCAATGTGACATCGATCAATCAAACAGCGTCCTACCAATAATAGCTATAGATTATACAATATATTAAACATTATATGGAACGTTTATTAATCAAACTGAGTTACGTCGTAGGTATGCTCGCGTATATGGCCTCCAAAATCAACAATTGGTTCTAGACAACTCGCAACCGCGGGTCGTATAGGCTTATCATCGTTTATGTCGATGAATAGCAGTACAACATACCTACCTATAAGGCCGTACCTACCTATATAATATATTATTATTAATTATTATTATTACTATTATTATCTCCATGCTATTCAATATTCATATTATATTATTGTGTTGGACGTGTATTGTATTATTGTCTATAGGATATTTATCGGATATTATGAGATATTATCATATTAAAGACACGAATATACAATTGTATAATATACTATATAGATACGTCACATTGTTAAATTAATAGCAAAATATATAATATTATCGGGATGAAGATAAAACCTGTTTGAGGGATAGCCAAATTCCAACACTAATTTAGGGTTGTCGTCAATTTTCTCTTGTTAATAAATATTATATATTATTATATTAGTTTTGTTATTTAAAATATTTGATTAATTTTAATAGGTATTTAATTTTTTTAAATTATTATTATTTAGAATTTTGAATAGTACATGTATATTGTATATCCACAATCCACATCTGTTGGTTCGTTTTTTAAACAAATAAATTTTGTACAAAAAAAAATGATTAATATACTTGTTTAAAAAAATATATTCCAAGTTAAATACGTTACGGTTCCTAGAAACTTAGTATTTACGTTCCAACTAACACGATATATTACAACAGAAACGTACAGAAATATAATATACACAAAATGGCTTAAATAATATTTATAATAAAACAATACAGTACATTATTTAATTAATACTGTTTTTGACTTTTTGAGGGTACCTGCATATGTAGTATTGAAATTACAAAAATATAAATAATTACGAGTGTAACGATAATGCATGTAAAGAATAATATATTATATTATATTATATGATTGTGATAACTGATAGGTATGCGTTAAATGATTTTTCTAGAAGATAGGTTATTCACTTGTTACGCTTACTTAAGTAAATGTATTACCTAAATAAAATATAAGTATATATATATTTTTTATGTAGATTTTATTGCTATAATTAGTCTATATATTTCGTGGTACAAACCCAATCACAGTACTTAAATGTAAATAATACATTTTTACGCACATACTCATCTATGTTCCTGAATTTTATATTAACCCAACCGAATTCACCAAGTCAGTAATCTTCAAACCGCTACACGACAAAAAAAGTAATTCGTGAATTTTTACTTATTACTTATTAGATTCGAGTTCTTATTTAAAAGATTTTGTATTGAAATACTCCGAAACGGTTGAAGAATGAAGATCATGAAATAATTGTTAACCCAATTTGACGTAAATGCAAATCTGCAGATACATTATATTAATGAAAACTAATATTTGTTCAAAATTCAATAAAACGGGATTTTTATTCATTTCGTTTATTAAGATGATAAGACTAACAACCTTGCTATGTGTACAAACTACAAAATACCTTCATAACAATAATATTATGCACAATGTCTGTACCTATATATATATTCATAAGTTCTCGATACTGTTTGGTTATTATGTTATTTAGTATATATTATATGATTCTATGTGTACATAATATTATATTGCGATATACATATAGTATATACTATATACCATATATACACAGCGCGAAAAACCTGTTGTATCGATGTATCCGATACCGCCGTTTCCCACGCGTGTTTTTACACACTCTGTGTACCGACCACGGTGCGTGTACGACTATAAAACGACCAAAACGAGTGTACCCACTAGAGTGTTATTATGTTACACAGTTTCATTTTAAAATTTTTTTTGTATTTTTTTTTTTTTTTAAGGATTAAAAAACGATTTTCCACCACGCGAGAGTGATTACGGGGGGTTTGCGACGGCGGAGCGGGCTAAATGGTGAACATCTATATATAATATATTGTATATATATACATATAAATAAGGTACTTTGCGGTGCGCGAAAACAATGACAAAGACGATAATATTATATTATAATATTATAATGGGAAAATAAACGATCATCCGACCCGTAGAAAGTGCGCACATACACGTACACGACGTATATATTTAATACAATATAATATTATAAGGTACGCGTTTGTAAGCGCGGCGGAATGCGCGCGCGACTTTAGCCTATTTGCCAAGAGGCGTGACACGCACGCACGCAAGTCGGTCGGTGCCAATGCATATAGTATTAACGTAGGTACACACACGTGCAGATGTCTACTATCATCCAATAATGATACATTATCTTTATCCATACAATCCGTAGAAAATATTATAGTTTATAGTGCATGTATCGTCATACATATACGGAATGTACACGTATCTCCTATATATGTACATATTCATTGTACTATGCTTGGAGTCCAAAATATGTCAGAAAATCGTAAAGTATTTGAATATTTAAATTCAAAATTCAAAAAAAAAATTCAATATACTTACATTTTACATTTATTGTATCAAGGTACATTTCAAATGCTATACGCCTTTACGTAAAATTGAATAAAATAATAATGTGTGAAAATGCATAGTTTCGTAACCATAGTCCATCAACTCCATCAGGCATCAAAGATCGTAAATTTGAGTTATTTAAATAAAATGAGTTGTTATTATATTATTTATATGTATATAATAAACTTATTTAACATATAATTTTAATCTACTATATATCACAACCACAAGCATTCTTTAAAGAAGGTAACTATTATTATTGTAAAATTGTGCTGGGTTCTATCATAACGCAATCCCAATTTATGTCACTGTATTTGGTTTACGACAGCATATAGGATCAAAGTTCTTTGTAGGACAGTCAAACAAATCTAAGTAGATATTTGAAAATTAAATGGTCAAATATATTAAATACTTAAAAATTCCAAATACCAAAAGTTGAATGAATTCGTAATCTAAGTATGAATTAAGATCACGCTTAAAAAAACTATTCTCTATATATATATACTGTTAATCATACATGTAATATTGTATAAATGTATAGTATATAGATCGCTGCAACAGCAGATGATAATAACTATGTCATTTAGCATAGTATATACATACCATTACATACAGAGTTGCAGTTATTACTCACGAGTCTCCGTGTGGTCATTAAAAACAACGAAAAAGAAGTTTTAACCCATAATAATATGTACTCGACCAACGCCTATACGAAAAAATCGTCTTGAGACTTGAACAAATTGCAGTTGGTAAGTATTGAGAAAAAAATCCATAGTGTACTTATTTGTACTAGTTTATTATTTGTATATTTTACTAAAGAGACGATTTATATTTGTATGTATATGATCGTATAAGTCGATTGCAAAACTAACGCGACCCGTTTCTGTCTCATAATACCTAATATAACCCAATAGTCTATAATATAATATACATTATAAATACAATGATAATAAGGTCGGCGAAGACGGCTTGACTGGTAGCGTATTTGGAGACAACTGGTTTGTAGTTTCGGTCACCTGAAGTACATTTATACATATCCGTTTTACTGTATTACGTATATCTGAACATATCGAATGATTTCGAATTTACAATTTTTTAAATCGTAAGTGATAATAAACAACGTTAATATTTCGTCGACATAAGTAACATTACAGTAGTTATTCGGTGTATGGACCTTACCAATGATAAAACTGTGTTTATTAAATAGGTATTTTATTATACGAATCGATTTCGTCGACTAATGTATCCTGTGAATATCGTATTATATAACATTAAATGGTATTTATGGTTTGTAAAAGATCAACGATAGATACTACATGCGTGTACGCCGTACATAATACTTATGATTTTCGTGCACTTATTAGTTAGAAGGTAAAAACTTTGATTAAGTTCTATCAAAATTGTTAAATATTTTTAATGTAATTACTTAATTGATAACGTTACAACGATAATAAATACGTACATTAAAAGTATAACAAAGTACCTATATTTATTATCATCCACAGTTACATAATACTTTACACATAACTACTATACCGACTATATTTATTGATTGAGTTTGTAATTCGTATACGTATACGTGATGACATTTACAAAGACTAATGTTATTTTATATCATAAAAATTAAAAAGTAACGGACGAAATTTATCAGTAGTTACAGCAGTTTCAGTATAATTATAGCGGCT
>VUJU01003767.1:0-23365 GCA_009835225.1 Aphis craccivora | reverse complement strand
ATATATATATAATATATATACATTATACATATGTACCTATTGCTAAATGTACTTAGGCCACTAGGGTAATTAATTTTACTAATAGTAATATGATACAGATTGAATTATCTTTGCCGAAAATATTAGATTCATAGGTATATAATATATATATATATATATATAATATATATTATTATTAAAATTTAATTATTATAATAATATGCAAGATATTCCATATTAACCACGCTCAGACCACCTTTTTTTTAATAATACGGTTATTCAAATTGATTTTTAAAATTTTGAAATATACCTACTTATAATTACCATACTTTAAAACTCTCGAGATAAAAAATAATCACAAGAACACTTACATACGAACACGTCGGTGGTGAAGCCGACGGTTGGCGCGATCAGTTTCCTGGACAGTTGTTCACGGTCCGGTTTCAGACGGTTCAACAGCGTGCTCTTGCCAGCGTTGTTCAGCCCGACGAATAGGACGCGTGCCTTCCGCCGGCGTGGAGTCCGCCCTACAAAGCCCAACATCCTCGTCAGCTTTCGCCAGATGTTCATGACCCTCGACGGCGAGTGGAAATTTCGGATGTGCTGTAAATGGGTGGAAGAAGCGATTGGTAACGTTTCGCGAAAACGCTTCGTTTCTGATCAGTCGCCTTCGTCGACGTAGGTAACTCGGTCGAATTTGACGTGCTGAAACGACATGCACGACTAGTCGACATTGATAAAGCAGCTCTCGCACGCGCGCTCGATCGTCGGCTGTAGCTAACTACCTAGCTACCTACCTACTCATTGCCCACGATATCGCCATGGTTACTCTGTACGGACTTGAGCAACACAACGGCTACTCGCAATCATTATTACTATTATTATATTATTCATGTTTTTATTAAAGTCAATAAGGAATTATTACCATCATTACAATATGGTAATAATAATATAGAATAATATAGGTACCTATTGTTGTTGCTTACAATATTATATAATTTAACACTCTCTACAAGCTTGCAAAATATATATTTTAAGAATAAATTTAATATCGATATTTCCATGGCGCATTAGAGATTTTTTTGATATAGGTTCGAAGTTTTTAAGTTCATCATGGAATTCACGGTGATCAACGCTGACGTCATACGGTCTGGTCGAGATGACGATTATCATAATGATTCGGATGCTACACGAACATTCGAAAATGTCGGATGTCTGGATCTCAGTTGTTCAAGTGAGATAATAGTTTTATAACATCGCGTCTATACGCCTATAATGGACAATTTTATGACCATTAATTTTTTTCTTATATATTCAACTTAAACTACTGATCAAGTTATAAATTACTCTTAACTATCTACGTATTATTCAATTATTGTACCACCGTAGGTACGTCAGAAATCTTAATTTTGTATTACTTATTTATGCCTGACAAGTGACAATCCGTGAGCTCATCAAAAAGCATAAAAGACACAACAATTAAAAATTAATTAATTTCTTATGTAGTATTAAAAATAATTATAATATTTAAACAAGGTTTTATACATTTTACGAATCATGATTACCTATTGATAATTTAACTTAATCTATACCTACATAAGAAATAATACAAAAATTTTTTTTTTTAAATTGTGATTTTACTATTCGTAATTATATGGTTATATCTTCATATATACGATTAAATGTTTTTACTTCCCTAACTAAACGGTTATTATATATTATTTTATTAATTATTAATATTATTATACTTATTACTTATTAGTATTAAATATAAGTAATAAGTTATTACTTATTAGTAATAAATATAAGTAATAAGTTATTACTTATTAGTTAATACTTACTACTAGGTATATATCAGAGTTCAGATGTTGTAACATATAATAAAACATTTAAAAGAAAACAAAAAAGCAATAAAAGTCCTAAAAAAAGAAGCACTACTTAATTATTATTTTTAAGAATTATTTGATTACTAATTTTGTTTATAGGGTTATATTTTGCTATAACAATATATTAGAGGCCCATTTTTAAAATTTTTTTTATTTTTGCGGGGGACCCACATTTTTTTGTTACACCACTGATTTTAACAAGTAATAATAACTACTTTTATATTGTAAGGTATTTATTATTTTATCAAACAATACTAATTGATCGCAAGTAAAAATATGAATTCTCAAAGTCTTTAATTAAATCATACTAACGTGCTGAATATGATCTTTTTACTAGGCATTTTCCTATATAAATAAAGCACACTCGTGATGCGACGGAACAATTAACAAAAAATGACTGAATGCAACTAATAAGTCATTTACAGCGATTTTACCTTTTGGAACTTTATGCATAAAAACTGATTAAAACCTACTAGACCAATTTTCGCTGAAATATAATAAAAAAAAAAATAAATATTCATTTTTCAAATAGAAATTAATGGTACCTATTTAAAATACGTAGATAAAACACTCTTTATTACGAAAAAATATTAATGAAACTTACAAAAAAAGCAATTTAAAAATAAAGTAAAAATATTGTGTACCTACCTACTTATTCTATACACGTGTTTACCATAGCTGACCTTCCGTATTAGACGACCAAATAGAAAAAATAAAATCCTACAAAATCCGAACTTTAGTGAGGCATTATACCTACTATTATAGTCTATAGAGAAACTTTTTATTGTACGACCCATTTTGGGAATTTTTTAAAATTTGGCGACCCACAATGGCGCAATATCAATGAATAACCCTTTTTATATAGATATTTAATACCTATTTATTTATTAATATGCTCATATTGACATAACATCACTCTAATATATGAATAATTATTAATTTAATTAAATAGCACGTACAAGGTACAATGTAATTCATTATATAACATTTTAATACAAATAACTATCTGTAATTTTAGTAAAATATGTTTGAAACTACTGATATAATTGTTTATTATTTACAGATATACTGCATATAGCCAATTTGTGTTTGATATCGTCATCCAATCTTACGTCGTTAAAATTACCTGTCAACCGAATAGAAAAAATTTGCAATCTCGATTCCTTTACTAATCTTGTCGAGTTGGACCTTTCTCATAATCATATCAAGCAAATCGAAAATCTTCAGGTAGGTAGGATAAGTTTTTTATCAATATACACATAACCTATATATTTGAGTAGCGAAAACATACTTAGGCACGTACTTCACTAATTAACTACTGTAGGTACTTGCACATTTTTCCAAATGAATCATATAAAATAATAAATCAGTTATTTAATAACTGCGTTGTGCGTATAGTGTATTATAGTCAAATCAAGCATTTTACTAAATGCCTAGACATATAGTCAAAGAATCTGATTTTTATGTAAATTCACTATCCGCCTAGAAATTTAGTTAAATGCTTATTTCACTTCAAGCAAATAATAAAATTGAAACATTTTGTATTATTTTAAAAATGTTACTATATTTTTTATTAACTATTTATTGCTATTTTATATAAAAAAAACTACGTATTTTTTATTAATATGTAAAACACGTATGTATATGAAAGATGTTTAATTTCGTGTTCATCGGTACTATTGTTTTAAAATTTAAATCATAAAAATATATAGATAATTACTATGAATACCTATTACTTAATATATTATTAATTATTATGATAAATTATAATTTATAATGTTCCACATTACATATCATGTGAGTATGTGACTAAGATATTTTTATAAAATATTATACCTATTAATTGTTAATCATAAGTATAGGTAATTTTCTGACTAAAATATAATATATAAATACTATAATACTGGTAAAAATTAAAATATTATTTAAAATATTAATATACATTTTACATTTCATTAAAAATTAAAAATAAAGATAGGTATATTTAAAATGAAAAAAAAAACAAAATATCGATAGAGAATTAAAATGTCTATTGATAGACACCAAAAACTCGATTTTCACAAAAATTTAGTTACTGTTTAGTGTCTTATGACTGCAGAGTATAACACAATTTACATTTTCAAATAATGTATAAAAAAGTATAAAATACATACTTTTTAAATAAATAATTTAAATTAAATTAGTAAGTACTTATTCATATTGTCTAAATTGTCTTGTATTAAATTTTATCAATAAATTAACAACATTGATTACCTATTATTTTGAAGGGATTAGTGAAATTACAGCGTTTGATTTTAAATCACAATCCATTGACGAAAATTCAAAATTTGGATACACAACGCGATTGTTTAGAAATGCTAGACATAGGATGTTGCAATATAACTGATTATAAATTTGTAAGTTCGTAGTATACCAATTTTCTAGATTTTTTATACAATAAACTATTAATAAAAAAAAATGTTTAATGAAATTTCAGACTTTGTACTTAAAAAAATTTACAAACCTCATATCGCTTGTAGTAGAAGGTAACCCGTGCCAAACAGAACCAATTGACTCGGAACGGACATTCATATTGTCAATTGTACAAACGTTACTTGTGTTTAATAATAGAACTATTACAGTTGAAGAAAGAAAAGAAGCTTTCAACATCCACAGGTTCTTTAACTTATTGTAGGGTTTACCACAATGGTGTAAATAATATGCGTACATCATGGGGCGTTAGTCTCGTTCTCCCAATTAGAATTGAACCATGAACATGATGTAAATTATTATAATTTTTTCTGGGCGTGGACAACTTTATTTTAAATAGTGCTAGGTAGCCCCCTCCCTCCTAAAAATAAATGCGTTCACTCGTATTTACTATATACTACTGGTACATATATATATAATAATATATAATATGTTAACACTTATAGATATACTTCAAAAACTAGAACGAGTCAGTGCACATGACATGTTTTTGTCAAGTATAGTTTTTATGTATAAAAGAATTCTGTATTTAGTTTTTATTTTCAGTCAAATGATTACAATGCTAAAAATAAACGACAGAAAAAGGAAACTGATGTCTGTGGACGAACAACTGCGACTGGAACGGATGATAGACAGAAAGGACGCTTTTTTAGATGGAATCCCGGAAGGCAAAGACGTCGATTTCAATGAGAGCGTATTTCGCAACACAACTGTGGAACATGTTCTGATGGAAAACGGCCGTTACGGAATCCATAACGTTTATAGAACGTAGGACCTTATTATTGTATCGGAAGTTTAGTAGACTATAGTCACTAATGATGGTTTTGAGGGAGTAATTGCTTATACTCCATTTGAGACTTGCTCAATTCTTTTAATTATATAAATGTTAAAAAATAATTATTTATTGTTTATGACAATTATTAACAAATAGTTAGGTACCTAAATATACCTAATAAAAGATTTAAAATATAATAAGAATTCAAAAATAATTACATCTGATCTTCGGAAAAAGAATAAAAACAAAATATTTGCATATTTTGACTATAGATTCGCTATACCCCTCATCGGAATTTTATCAAAATAATATAATTTAATTAATTACATAACCTAATATAACAATCCTAATACATTATTTTGGTTAATGAGAGGTGATTTTTAACGGTTTTTTATTTGTTCTGGTTTTTTGCTTTTTCCTCGCCCATCAACCATATAGATATGCAAACGACTTCAAGCGAATGATAACCGAAATAACGGAAGCTGCTGAGACAAGCCGTGGGATCCGTTCCCGGTTGGTCTACAAATTTCACGAGGAGCTGCGGCAGTTGATTAACAGTGGAGTGGACGAAAGCAGAAAGTTAGCAATTATAAGTCAATACTTTATTTGCCACAACAATACTATGTATAAAAAAAAAAATTGAAATTATACATTTTAAAAGTGGAATAAATGATAAATACTACGTAAAGTTGGTGATCGTAATATTTTTATATTATTGAATATAGACACTAGCACTCAAGGCCATAACTAAAAAAAAAAATTCGGGGGATTCAACATTTTTTTAAATACCTATATAGATACTGAACACTTGTAATTTTTATCTTTAATTTATACGTTAAATATTTCTACTTTTAAAAATTTCGGGAGGGGGGTCTGGACCCCTGGACTCTCCCCCAGATACGGCCTTGCTAGCACTTTAATATAAAATTAATAATTATCTAGATAAGCTCATTTTTTTTTTATCTAATTTGTTCTAACCGCAACATAATTTTCTAAATACTTTAAAAGATAATTTATTTGAAAAAAAAATTATCTAGATAAATTATTTACACAACTGTCGACACATGATGATAGGCGGTGTGTATTCGTGTTGTAACTATTTAGGTATATAATTCAATTAAAAACCTTCAACATGATGTGAAAACAATTATGATCACAGCTCAACTTAAAAACTGAAAAAGAAATTTTTTAATTACAAACTACCATGTCATAGTAATTTATAATAAAATATGTTCAAAGACTCAAAGTATATCTTGTATATTATACATAATATGATAAGAGAAATACATATCATATATATATAATAAAATAAATATATAAGATATTTTTTTGCACATTTAATGTTAATATTATTATCTGTACTTATATTTTGACTTTTTTACGATGTTTAAATATTTTTAAGTGCGTATATGTACCTACATAATTTACGTATTAATGTATTATGATTTATGATTTAAATATATTTATATATGACAGAAAAGTTATAAAATATATCTATCATAAATAATATACTAATACAATTAATATTCTTAACTTAAAGTAACTTTAATAAATTTACTTTAATATTATAGCTTAAAAAGTTAAAACTAACAACACAAAATTGATTATTTGTAATCATTATCATTAATTAAAATGTTAAATGTCTTAAGTGAATGAACCATAATACGTCGTTTAATCATCTGAATATTCTAACTTAATAATCATTCTTCTTGAATCATTAATCCTCTCCTCAGAAAATTTACATCTATTAGACCCTCCCCTATATCACTAAAGGCAGCTCTGGTGGACTAGGTAATATACTATGAGACAATTATTAAATTTGTTATATTAATCAAAATATCGTGATAAAAATATATACACGTATTTGAAAATTAACAGTCGTATTACACCTCATAATCTCGTTTTATAGATGCGTTTCGAAGTTCGCGGAGTATAAGAAACGTGTGAAATGCGGTTTGTCAGCAGGAAGCGATAACGGTGGGAATTCAGCAACGAACTATGATAATATTCCATACGGGCGGTTCGACGAGAGGACGCGAGTGACATGGCTCACGCTGATGAGACACGAGGACAAATTGTCTAGGAAAATAACGGTTAAGTAGTAAATAATACTATAGACTATAGAGTAATGAGTATTTATAGACAATAAAAGTTTAGCGACAGATTAAGCAACTTGCCACATACAACCAGAAAGAAATGTGAAAGATGAAAACCCTTTAGTTTTGCTTTTTTTTTTATCCAAAATATTCACAAATAAATGTATGATTAATTTAATAATTATTTATTACTAAAAATATAAAAACTTAATTTGGCGCGTAAACCAAAATATGAATAAAACAAGTTGAAATTATTAATGTTTGAAATACCGGATGGCTTTCCTTTTGGCTTTTACCATAATATAGGTATATATTATTATTTATTCTTTATATATAATGTAGTATCCTTTTAGTGTAATCGTATTTTTCTGACAATGAATATTTATTTATTACGATCATATCATGTAAGTTAAATTTTAATTCATGAAATGAAAACTCTTATTTTACACGTTGTGTAGGTAATGTTTTTAACTAATTACACAAAAAGGTAATTTTTTATGAAAACGAAATAATAACAATAATACAATTAAACGAATTTAATATTTTTAAACTGTTGACAGCATTAAAATACTAAGTAGGTACCTGCTGTACTGTAACTGTACTATTATGATATGTGAAATCAGGCGCGTAGCCAGGGGGTGTTACAGGTGTAGTAACCCCCCCCCTTAGCCGTGGTACACTTAATATATTTTATCAGGGTAAAAATGCACCATAAGCACGATTTATCTTTAATCGATGTATGATATATATGTGTAAAATTTAAATATACGTAATCAATTGTGTGTGTATAATTTTGTCAATTAATTTTGAATAACACCACCAAGAGTTTCCATTTCAGGAACTAAAATATTTTGACTTACACGATAAAATTGTAGTTCATGAAATGCGGATATCCATTTTATAAAAAATACAATTACTCTAAGTAGATACGAGATGCGACATAATATTATAAACAACTTCTAGGTACCCGTCAACTCTGTATAGGTATTACAGTATTAGCATTGATTATAATAAAATAAATTAGACTTTTTAGAATTATATAAAATTATTATGTATAATCAATGGTATTAGGTACTTACTATTTGTATTAATATTATTAACAGTCTATACTAGAACCGATATTGGAGGAAGTATTGGTTAATCTAACGGTTAGATTAACCAATACTTGGGTTATAGATTCTAACATTCTAACATATCGGTTTTTTTTATAATGAGTAATGGATATTTGAACTGATATCGTAAAAGACTTAAAATAACTCAAAATATCCATATATAATTACAATTATTTATTAAAATTAAAATTGTATTGACCTCAAATATTTATTTTGAGTTCTTGAATGTTTCTATGTATTATTATTGTTTAAAATGAACATAATTATTAATATTATTACCGGAGAATCAGAAAAAAACAGTACCAGTCCGTCTCTAATTATATAAATCTATTGATTTAGAAAATGATTGCTGAATTGCGAGATGTACTCGAAAAACAGATAGTCGAATTCAAACAGTTGGTCAACGACCGATTTTGTATGTTACAAAGACAACAAAACTTATTCTTACAGTTTATTTTAGAGTATGCAGTGTCTTCGGTGCAAAGTGATGACGTACGTATAATAATTGTAATTTATTTATTGACGAAAAGAATAAAACTCAATTTACAGAACAATTAAATATGAAATGTGTAGTATTTAATAGGTAGGTATTAGATTAAAAAAAAGTATACCTTAACAAATAATAGATGGATGTACCTACTAACTAGTACTTAGGTACATCTAATTCTAATTTATATATACGAATATTATCGCTATATATTATAGGTAATGAAATAAATACATTTTCCCTACGAATATGAACAATATTATTTATATTTTAAAGGTTTTTCCAAAAACCGTTTTATTTTCATAATATATTTTCATACCAGAGAAATCTGTATCAAACGAAGGGCCATGATAGAAAAATGTTATTCTTAGTATAAATTTTTATTCACTCGTATAATAACGATTTGCTATCAAATAATTTTATATTTTTGTTATAGTTAAAAATTACTAGGTAGTAGTAGAAACTTAAAACATGCATTATAGTTGATTTAAATTTGAATTTTCTGTGTATGGTTTAATTTTAGGGTATTCAGGTCATTATAACATACACCACCTTTTCACCATCCAATTTAAAATAACATAATATATTTTATATATTATTATATCCTAGGCTGAAAAATCATCTCCGTTCAGAACATAGACATATAAAACAACTAGATAGCGGACTGCACGAGAAAATTGAAGTCAGTGGCCATATGCTAACAAGGCAATGTTTAGAAAATTTTATACTATGAAAATAAATTCGTTATTTGTATTATTATCAATATAGCTATCTTATCCATTGAATTATTTTGTAAACATTTCCCTGTTGGCATATGGCCGCACGACTTCAAATTTCCTATGGGAATGTAATACGCAGTCCACTATATCTAGTTGTTTAATATGTCTATGGTTCAGAACCGTTTTTTGTGTATAATGATACCTATTATTGGATTCAAATTTAATACTCTCATAATATATTATAATAGTGATCCAAACAGTACTTAATATATAGCAGAGCGATACCTATTTGACCTCGCTTTTTAAAATTTTTTCTATTTGAATAACTTACTTTTCCATCAAAAGTTGTGACTTGATTATCTCTGCTATCATATATTTCTAAAGCATTTTCCACTATCACTTGTTAGCGTATGGTATAATCTGCAAGCATAACAAACTAGATACAGATATATATATCTTATTTGAATCACTATAAGACTAACTAATGATGAACTTTGTATTAAATTTTCAAGTATTTTGAATCTGCCAAAAATTTTTTTATCGATATTTATGAAAAAAACTAAACAAAAACGAATATTTCAAATTCCTATAAATAGCCTTAAAATGAGCAAAATATTTTGAAAATTAAATCATGTTAAGTGCCAATTCAAATAACTGGTGAAATGTTCGATATTTTACGACTTATACTTTTTGAATAATAATAAATATTAAAAATCGTTTGAGGAAAAATCGTTATCATTAATTTCGTAAAAATTTAAAATTCAAACAAACTTAAAATGTTTTCCTATAATGATGCTTTAAGTTTCCTCTATAGCTACTTGAAGAAAACTTATGAAAAACTTAGTGTTGAATTTTTTAACCTTAAATATAAACACAAAAAAAATTATGATTTTTCAACTACAAAATTACTTGCAAATTTTCGTGATTTTGACATATTTCATAAAAATATTAACTAGGTATAAACGCTTATAAAAAAAAATTGTGATAACGATTTTTGATTTTTTTTTTTTTAACTACAATAAGAAAAACTCCAAAGGAACCTGGTGGTATTAATTTTTTTATCGTCATTACAAAAAAAAGTTCTCAGAAAAATCGAAAATTTCAGTTGTCTATAGAATAGTATAGTTATCTTATAGCTCAAAAATGTCAAAATATTTTGAAAAATTAACTGTATATAGATAACACTAGGTAATATAAACATTTGGAAAATTTTCAAGTATGTACAGTACAACCATATAAAAAAATCGATTTGGTCAAAAACAAGTTTTTGAGTAAAAATTCCCATTTTTCCGTCACTTTTTTTTGTTTTTCTCGATTTTTTTTGAAAACTATTGGAAACTTTTGATCTGTATTATGCACCAAGGATATTTACTTCACCATCGGAAACCACCCTCGAAGTTTGAAATTGAAACATTATTTCGAAAAGTTATGCTGTACACAAACAAAAACAAAAATAAAACACACACCATTGTAAAATCAATAAAATCATCACTTCGTTCAGAATCTAAAACTATCTTTTGAACATTATACCTATATATACTTATTTAGTTATTCGGAACCAATTTCCTAATTCAAATGGATACACCATTTGACATTTATTCAAATATAATGATAATATATTAAATATTACAATAGTTAATTATAATATTTCCGAAATTCTGGGTTAGGTATTTATGTTTACATATTATTATTATTTTTCACTTTTTCAGATAAACAGTAGAATTAGTAAAGTTTCACAGTTCACTAACGATATTTCTCAATGCATGGAATCCCAAGCATCGCAAGTGGAACGCGCTGAACAATACATAACACAAAGTGCTTCCAAATGGTTAAATGATATATTTGACAAATTGAACAGGTAAAAATAACAACAGGTGACATAAAATTATATAATAATTAATAAATGTTAGGTTATGAGGCAACAGTTCGATTCGTGATTACATGGTGGTGAAACATTATTTTGTTATTTTATTCGATGATTAATAACAATTACCTATATCTATGATATTTCGATCAGAAAAGAACCCATGTTCGTTAAACCGCAAATTGATATAATTTGAATATCTAGTTTAATTAACAAAATAATGTTTTTAATTCGTTAAATATAGTTATAATTTACAAAACATACAAATTTGACGAATCATATAAGACTCTTATTAAAAAACTCACTTCTTTTTAGTCAAGTTAAATATACGAATAATTAAATAATTAAAATGCGTAGTTGTATTATTTATCGTATAGGTATATTAATAAACATAATAATTTCTAGTTAAAATTAAAAATAACTTTGCAGTGCAGAAATCCAAAGAAATCGTCGGAAGATATCAGAAATCGCTACATTTATCCATAATCAAAAAGAAAAATCGGAAGTAGCAGAGTCTTAGAACTTAGCAGTTAATACGTTTTATGATATTAGCAATTAGGTATACCTAACTATAGTTTATTACTACATAATATGTAACATGATGTTATACTATAAGTCCGAAATATAGTGCTTAATTTGTATATGTACGAAATACTTCTGATTTTTGAATGTATTGAACATTAACTGAATATTACCAATCAGTGCCGCAACTTGGTATATATCGGTGGGTGTGCAAGCAAATATTATAAGGCCCATGTTGCCAAGGATCTAAATACCTATAATAAATTCTTAAAAAATATATCACTTGCTGTTTGTAGTTACACACATTATTATACATAGATTGGTCAAGAGCAAAGAGACTTACAGCACCTAAAACAGATTTTTCTATCTCATTCCACTAAAAAGACAATAAATCTGCAGCTGCCACTACATAACAAAATTAAAAATATGATGAATGATGAATGATGATTAAGAATATAATATTGGTGGTATTTAATATTATTCAGCCCCCTGCCATTTGAAAATTATATTTATTTTATGATTCTATTTAGAATTTTGCATTATATTAACAATTATGGTTTCAATATTCAATGTATTCATTAATTTATATTTTTTGATAAAATAATATAAGACTATTTCGTAAAACACCTTGTCGATTAAATTTATTAAACAGTCTTAATGATAATTAATATATACCTAAACCTAATACATAAATATTTAATTAATAATTTATACAAATAAATTACAATAAATCTATTGTATTCAATATAAACTAATATTAATTCTAATCTTGCACTTCTTGCAGTATAAAACAATTTTATAAATTATCTAACAATATGCAGAATTGTGTAGGAAAAGTCGGTAGTATTTAATTAGATTTTATTATTAAGATCCTTTTAATATAAAATAAAAAATATTAAAAAATATTAGATATTAAAATAAAATAATTTGTTTTGCTTTGAATTAGTTCCTGTTTTTTTCAAGTACTTAATTCTTTTCCTTTTAATCTAATAATTCATATAAATTATATAAATAATATAATTTCTAAATACTCTTTACACAGAATTGTTATTATTAATATTATTGAAAAATAATGCTCCTATAGTCTAAAAATTATTCATTCTGATGAGACATAGGTATAATAAGTTGTAATATTTAAAAAAAAAAATCCAAAAAGTTCGGCCACTGCCCACAGGCCGATTATTATGAATTAATTTGGGACCCAGGGGTTTCTTGCACTCCTAACACTCCCGGTAGTTGCGTCACAGTTACCAATGTAGGTATACCAAAACATAGTTTGAAAATGTTAATACATAATAGTAAATAATAATTTATTTATTACAGTATTTTACTAAAGGTACTAGCTATTAATAATCAAAGAATACTTATTAATTATTACGACAAACTGTCATTGTGTCTTCTAGGATAACAAAGAACCTCATTTTTTGCAGCTGCAGTTTTAGTTAAACACGTTATTTTGACAGTCACGAGATTTATAACCTAGTAATCCAATTTTGGAGGCAGAAGTTGTAGCTTATCACAATTTTTATTTTTGCAATTCAAAAAATTGCATTGGAGTGGCTATTAAAGAAAAAATGCATAGTATATTAAATAAAAATCTATTTAAATTCTATAAAATTAATCAGAAATGTCCATTAGGGAAAATGAGACATTATTGCACACTGAACTCACTGTTTTGGACAATGTAAAAATTTTATTTTCACCAATTACATCGGTTGAGGGTTCCTTCAGTTAGTAAAACCCTATGTCAAGGTAAAATCTGAAATAGTAAAGTATTTAATTTTGGCAATTTGAGTAGGTATACATATACTATGGTACTATGGTAATAGGTACTATTATACTATGTATATTGTATAGTGTATAGTGACTGTATACTGTAAATTACATTAAAAACAATAAGGTTCAATTTCAAAATAATATTTATTTTTCAGTAGTTTTTTTTTAATTTTCATATCATTCCATATTATATTTTTTTATCACATATAAAGCAATATTTAATTACATATATATTCATATATTTAGGTTTTTATATATATAAATCCAAGACATAGATATTATTGTACTAAATACAAATAAATCTATGAACTGTGAATACCTATATAATTTAAGTTTTAATTAAAAGGTAAATATGTATCCATTTACATATTTATTTCCACTCAATGGTGTAAGTTGCAGAGCAAGATAAAATTTTATATTATATGCTTTTAAATACAAAGGTAAAATATTTATATATTTAGGTTTAATAAATGAAAAATTTCTTTTAATAGAATTTTTATTTATATTTATTTATTTATCTCTGATATTTTAAACAATCTAAGATTATTTTATTTGTTTACATCCACTTCACTATTTTAGATTCTAAGCGGAGCGATGAATGTATTGATTTTACAATGTTGTGTGTTTTTTTTATTTATTTATTTATTTATTTATTTTTTTTTTGTGTCTGTGTACACGAGAAGGTGTCGAAATAATGCTTCAATTTCAAACTTTGGGGGTGGTTTCTGATAGAGAAATGAATCTAGTTGGTGCATTGGGGAGGTCATTTTTTGAATTTCCCAATAGTTTTCAAAAGCACCGGGAAAAAAAAATTAAGGAAAAACGGGAATTTTTACGCAAAACCAGTTTTCGACCAAATCGATTTTTTTATATGGTTGTTAATTCAAAAACTAATCACTGTAAATACTTGAAATTATCACCAAATTTTATGTTAGTGTTATCTATAAACAGTTAAATTTTCACAAATTTTTGACTTTTTTTGAGTTATTTATAGACCACTGAAATTTTCGACGTTTTTGGGAAATTTTTTTAAAGTGTCGATAAAAAAATTTTGGATGACCAAAAAGTTTTGAACATTTAATACAAGGTTCCTTATGAGTTGTTTTTATTGTAGCTTAAAAAAAATTTTTTATAAGCGTTTATAATTCAAATTTTTACGAAATCTGTCGAAAACGCTAAAATTTGCAAGTAATTTTAAAATTGAAAAATCATAAAATTTATGTGTTATAACTAAGGATTAAAAATACAACACTAAATTTTCCATAAGTTTTCCTTAAAGTAGCTATAGAGAAAACTCGTAGCATCATTATAGGAAAAATTTTAAGTGCGTTTGAATTTTATATTTTTAGGAAATAGTGTAATGATAACAATTTATCCTCAAACGATTTTAAATATTTGATTTGTTATTGTTCAAAAAGTATAAGTCGTAGATACTTGAAAATTTTACCAGTTATTGAGATTGGCGTTTTTTTTACGTGATTTAATTTTCAAAATATATTGATTTTTTTGAGCTATTTATAGACGACTGAAATTTTCAATTTTTCTGAAAATTGTTTTTTAAGTGTCGATAAAATTTTTTTGGCGAAATCAAAATACTTGAAAATTTAATACAAAGCTCCTCATAAGTTATTCATATAGTGATTAAAAAATTATAAGAATACATAAGCACCATTTTTTTTTATTAGCATTAGAAGTTCAAACATTGACAAAAATTCGTCAAAATCATGAATATTTGCAAATTATTTTGTAGATATAGGTAATTCATAAAAATGTTTGTATAAGTAGCTAAGAGCTGAAAATTCAATACGAGATTTCCCATAATTTTAGCTTATAATTATTATAAAAGAATTTAAATTCTGATATATTCAGGCTATTAAAACATAAACCACCTTTTTCAGCAACTATTCGAGTTTTTTTTAGGCTGATAAATCATCTCCGTTCAGAATCGTTTTTCATATAGGTATAATGATACCTATCATTGGATTCAAATTTAATACTCCTATATATATAATAATGATCCATACGGCACCTAATGTACAGCAGAGCGATACCCACTTACCCACTTTTTATAATTTAAATTTAAAATTTAAACATTATTTTAATAAAAAAAATTGTATGTTTACTAATAAATGTAAGTATTTGATGTATTAGTTCATGTTTTATCTATAATTTTTTTATAAATTTATCGTATAAACTTTTTTGACATTTAAGAATGTTTTTTTTTTTTGATTTAAACATAATTGGTTATTGGTTTGAAATTTGCTACAATTGTTGCTTATGGTTCAATTAATTACTATAAATACTAATTGTAAAAAAATTGGATAAAAAAGTTCACATGATTTATATTATATTATATTATATATATATATATATATTTTTGTGGGAAATAAATGTAATATAATTATTTGGAAGAATAATGAAATAACGAAAGAGAAAGTTCCACATGAAGAGTGAGATGATGATGAA
Organism: Aphis craccivora; assembly: GCA_009835225.1. NCBI lineage: Eukaryota > Metazoa > Arthropoda > Insecta > Hemiptera > Aphididae > Aphis > Aphis craccivora. Next base: position 7,214 of record VUJU01003767.1, on the reverse strand, counting down.
GTTCCTATTTCAGAGTTCCAGAACATAATATCTTTTTCTAATTCAGTAATAATATCGGTTATGGGTATGACGAATTTTAATACTATCGCAAATGACTGTACATACCTACTTTTCATTAACAAATCAACCTAATTGGTAAATACATTTGAAGGTTCATGGGTAAATGTTTAGTATTGATAAAAGTATACATCTGCACAACAAAAAGTATAGTTACAAATTAACAAAATAAATGCTTTGTTAGATTTTTAGCTTTACTTAAAATATACTTAGGCATAGATAAGGTTAATTTTAATATTATCTACTTCCATGTATATGGGTGCATTAGTTATTTTAAATCAGTCATGTTACTTTATAGAATTTGTGGATAAAATTTTATACAAATAGAATTGTATGCATTCAATAGGTATTAGAAATAATTTTAAGTAATGTTAAAAGTTTTTTGGGTGGTTTTATCTGAAACAAAATTTAAGAATTTTTAAAAAAATCAAAATAAATCTCCTAAATATTTTACAGCTCACATTCAACTTTGGCATTTAATAATTCGATGTTAAAAAGTAATTCTTTCAGATATGGCGACGTCGGATTCACACAACACCAGCCTACCGATAGAAAAACGAATAAATTGGAATAGAGACTGTAGATCAAATGAATCTACATTTGAACGTGTTTAAGGTGAATTTAATTGTGGTGGAGGTACGATATGATCGTGCGATTTTTGATGAGATAAGGTTCATACACAATCGCCTTTCAACCGCACATCACACCTCCAAACAGTATGTCGTAAAATGCACGACGTAAAGACGGTATTCCATATACTACGGCGCTTACCGTAACCCGCGTAAATGAGTTACCTAACAATTAAAGTCTTTCCATGTTTGGATGCGAAATAATGGCATTTATAATTATTAAATGTAGATGTATTTACAGCGTGTTGCACCGCTTATATTGTGTAAACGTCATAGACGGTAAACAACATTAAAATATTATTACTAAACCTATTGCAGTGTACAAGTGACGTTTGGGAGTTTGGGACAAGCCATCGACGACTTATCGTCACAGGAGAGTGGTAACCATAAGCTAACCCGACTCAGCGTCGCGCCGACGCACTAATACATTCTCATACTATCATTGTAAATTTGTAACTACAATCTGCCTGCGGCCTGCGCCCTGCACATTCACATTTCACCGTGACACTGTTTATATGGTTTTTTTCCGTCCTGCGTCACGGCATTATACTCAGGTTTTTAAAACAATCGTCTATTTTTTTTTTTACCTTTTACGGTTTTTCTTTCTTTTACCCGAAAACTATCTAAATCACATAGCATTCCGAAGAAAACGTTTCACGACATTTTTCATCCAACAACGAACGAGCGAAAAACCGACAACCCGCTCGATACCGTTCGTGGGATAGCGAAAAACTTTCGTCGACGACGTATCAGGCGTTTACCGCTTGTGACTTCTCAATTCATCCACTCAAAATTTGCCTTGATCACTCCAAAACCACTACCGGTAAGTGTTTTCCTTATGCTGCTAAAACAACAGTAGGTTTGCTAAGTTGAAAACTATGGTCTATGCACACATTGGAACATTACACACCCATTTTGTGCTCGTCGACTATCATCTGTTTACTGTTGTCTATAATAGTATGCCTGTTATTGTCTACCGAGTTTTAGCGTATGTGGTATGTGTATCATATATGAGCCAACTAATGCCTCAATTCCGGCGGCGAGTATTAGTGTTGCAGAGCCACTGTTTTGATATTGTCATACGTGATAGCACTCAAATTACCGCGTGAATTTAAATATTATAATTATTATAGTTAATATAATAAAATTGAATATTGAATTTTATACATATTATTATTATTGTTATTATTATAAAAAAATATATTAATATTAAAAGTTAATCAAAAATCCTTTTTTGAAGTGCCATTTTTCCTCTTTCCGATTTTTGTTTATTGTAAGAGCCACAGTTTCAATATTGGAAGCAGAAATGAATGCATGTATTGGTACAATTAATTTTCTATTGATCTATAGTAGTTGATCTTTTGTTTTCACATTTTGCAAGGACAGTTCAATCTCCTTTAATGTCTTGTTCCTCAAATTGTCCAATAAAAAATCTGTAAGTAAAAATAGATAAATGTTTATGAATATTTTTTATACAAAAGTTTATATATTTCTACTATTATTTTTTTACATATTAACTCTTACCATCATCCTGATGTGAAGATCATCCTCTAAATGTTGAACTTGCTGTTGGTCTTGTGCCATCTCAATATTATTTTTACCTATATTTTTATCCAAATATATGTTTTGTTCGTTATTGAGATTGTACATACAGACCGCATGAATATGCTTACACATATTATTTCTAATACTGTGATCAGAGCATCTACAAATGAAATCATGGAAACATGTGTTACATATTGTACAAGGAAGTGAGCAAGTAAACTCATTTGCATACATAGAACACTCTTTAAGTTTAGTTTTGAGCACAATGTATATTTTTTCATCCGTAAATGATTTTATATGCCAGGAATTAAAGCTGAGAGGTTTAATGTCACCTTTGGTTCAGTTTCAAAATTTTTATGATTTATTCTAAGTACTTTTAATTTATTTGTATGTTTAGTACATAGTTGTTTTTTTTGTGTTATTTGGAAAAATATTTAACCATGAAGGAAAATGATATAACAGTTATAGACACTTTTTACTTTTAATCTACAAATAATTTTTTCTTTCAATACTCTATAAAAACTTTCTAAATTCATGTTGGTATTACAACCAGCATATTGCCTATAACAGTAAGCCCAATATTGAGGATTTTGTCCATAATATTGAAAAAAATAGCCTAAGAACTTTTGTAAGTCTTCATCAATGTTTGAAAGGAATGTGTATAATTTGTTTTTAAATGCCTCTTCATCCAACTCTTTTGATAAATCATAAAGTATTTTACGAACACTAATTCGTTTTTCTTTATTATTTATTTTCAATAAATTTTTTCGCCATGCTTCATGTACGTGCCATATATAAAAGACTTTTTGTTTCACAGGGCCCATATCCAATCTAACAAAATTTTTTTTAAAATTCAAGCCTTGGTAGGTAGTGTATTATAAATTGTATATACATACAAAAGAGTCACGTTCACACTTATGCAGAATTTCTATATGACGTATTAAGATATCTTTACAATTTAACTTTCGATGGCATTCATTGCATTCCTACAAATTTAAAACGAATCAAGTTATATATATATATATACTAGAAGTTATAACTCTAAAATGCTTACAAATTTATTGTCAACATTATTTTGTTGATGCTGTGTCAATTGATGCCGGCTTAAATTATATTTTTTGTTAAAATTTGCATTACAATGTTTGCAAACAAAAGTCATATTTTAAAATTCAAAATAAAAAATTAGTACTATAGATATAGGTAAACTTATAATTTTAAAAAATTTGATGATACGGACGATTATATACTAGCAACAAAATAAATATCTGTACACATTTTCAAATACTACAATAATATAAAAATGAATAGGTTGATCGTTGATACAATAGGTACAAGGTGGTAATAAAGATAATTGATATTATAGATACGATTCTACAACACGGAAGTTCCTATCCATGTACATAATAAAAGTTCAATAAAATATATATTATATATAATATCAAGGGTGGCCAGCGAGAAGAGACTCGCGAGCCACCAAATGTATTAACAAATATGGAAGAGCCAAAATGTAAAAAAAAAAAAAAGGTCATATTATTATATAATAGGTCATATAAAAGAAAATTGTTTGTAAAAATGTTATGATAAGATGCAAACCGCAAAAGTCTATTAAATGTATAATATATTATTATTATTATTATTATCATCATCCTTATATTTTTTATGTATTATGTCAAAAAATTAAACATAATATAAAATTCAATTTATTATATAATTTTCAAATTTTTTTTAATTTATTATTATTATCATCATCCTTGCATTTTTTGTATATATCAAAAAATTAAAAATGCATTCATTACTGTTTACAATGTTAAAACTGTGGCTCTTACAAAAAACAAAAAATCTGAAAGAGGCAATAGGACTCCAAAAAAGGATTTTTGATAAAAATAATTTTTGATTAACTTTTATATTTACAATTTTTTATTTAATATGGTTCAGTATGGTGAATTAATTAATTAATTTTTAATATTAATATTTTTTTTTATTTATTTATAATAATAATATGTATAAAATTCAATATTCAATTTTATTATATTAATTATAATAATTATCATATTTAAATTCACGCGGTAATTTGTGTGCTATCACGTATGACAATATCAAAACAGTGGCTCCGCAACACTAATACTCGCTGCCGGAATATTGAGGCATTAGTTGGCTAGACAGGGTATCATGTCTGTACTCTGTACATAGTCTATAAATTATAACCATGTTCTTTAATCTTTAAAACACGATAATTACCAAATGGTAAATACGCGGTTTAGTAATTGTGTACTCTTTGACTATTTTGTGGTACAGACTGTGTTGTACACTCACTGAGTTGTCACTCAGTACAGCACTACAGAGTAGTTGTATTGCGGACGTGTCGTCGCGTTCAAACGACAAACGTCGTCGTTGGTGGAAATGTGACGTTCCCAGCGTAGACAAGATTCTATTAATTAGGGCACTTTGGACAATAATATTATTTGTAATAATAATATTATAAATAATAATAATATTGTAATATTATAATATTTAGTGCCTTAATATTAATAATAAACCTAATGTCGGTAGTGTACGAGTGACGTTTGGGACAAACTATCGATGACCTATCGCCGCCTGTAGGTTGTAACCGGACGCGCCGATGCACTAATACGGACGTTAACACACGCTCATACTATCTTTTTTGTGGCAACCGCACACTGCCTGCTCCTGCACGTTCGCCATTCACGGTACCAACGCTGACAAGTGGCAACGTCTTTTGTCTTTTCCGTCGTCTTGGTAAAATCGTCCTGCACCACGGCGCTATACTCAGGTTTTTAAAACGATCTTCTACTGTTTTTCTTTCCCTTGCCCGCCAACCATCTAAATCACATAACGTTCCGAAGAAAACGTTTCACGACATTTTTCATCCAACAACGAACGAGCGAAAAACCGGCAACCCGCTCGATACCGTTCGCGAGATAGCGAACAACTTTCGTCGACGACGTATCAGGCTTTTACCGCTTGTGACTTCTCAATTCATCCACTCAACATTAGCCTAGAACACTTCAAAATCACTACCGGTGAGTGTTTTCCTTATGCTGCTATTAAACAACAGTAGATATGCTATGGACGCTTAGACTCGGTGACCATTTACGTCGTGTCGCTTAATTTTTATGATTTCTGATCTGCTGCGCGATGTTTATTCGATTGCGCGCGTACAATTTAAAAAAAGGCTTTTCAACGGCTGCCACCGACGTTATGTTGTATTAGCGCAATACAACGTCCTGTGGTATTTAGTAAGAGTGCGTGCGCGTCCCTCCCCCCTCACCACCCATCAAATCGATCACTTATATTATATTATGTTTTAGTATTATTCTACCATTTTCGCCGTTTATTGTAAGGTCAACGTAAGTCACTTTTAACGTTTCAAACATATATGTGTGTTTTATCAGTTTGGTTATAAATTATAGACATAAATTGTATTTGTAATACGGTTGTCTATCTAATTAATTTTTAAGATCGCTAACTCCGTTTGTCAACAAACAAGTTGCGTCGTAACTATTATGTTTTGGAGATAATGTGCATGAATAGCAATAAGTATCTTTATTATAGTAAAAATAATTGAAATTTGAAATATTAAGCCTTCTAAATTAGTTATATTATGATTTTACTGTGTTTAATTCATTAATATTTATGACCATAATTGAAGTTATGTAGCACTGATTGTTAACAATGGAATGTGCCTAGGACCAAAACATTTGTTGATACAATCCAACGGTACCATGTATATTCTTAATTCAATGTTTTCATTACTACTAAAAAATATTATAATATTTATTATTTTTCATATGATTGAAATGATTGAAAAATTATTAAATTTAGCTGATGGAATCAAAATATCAACTTCTTACTATGAAATGTTTTTCGGTATATGAATTAATACTATATATGTTTCATATTTTGTGTTCAAAGGGTTATAGTTTGTATTTACTATGTGCAACTAATATGTTTACATTGTGAGGCTAAAATTATTAGAAATCCACAAATAAAAATTACTGATTAGTAAGAAAATTAGTATCTTTAGACTTAACAGCATCTAGTCAATAGTCGTCATGTTCTAGGTTAAATAGAGATTTAATTTTAATTTTATGTCCATGGCTATTTTCCAACCTAAATTTATTTTTGTATTTGTTTTTTTTTAGTTTCCAATGTATAGTAAAACAAAATTTTGGTATGATATCTTTGAAACCACCAAAGATTTTAAATGTACAGTACAGCTCAGTCTATTGTACTAACCTTATGAATTGTTAAGTTGAGATTAAATGACAATGAACTCATATAGTAATTATATAATTAAAGTTTCTACTATCATCAGAACCCTCTATCATAAAACCATTTTAAATTAATAACATCTGTCTTTAAGTATAAGCAATTGCAATTTGTAGATACTTGTTTTCTACTATTTACTATCATATGATTCAGGTACTTAAGTTTTCAAGTTTTCAGTAAACTTTAAACTAATTTATACTTACTCAGAACAAACTTCCTTGAATTAGTTTATTTAGATCAATAATTTTTAATGATATTCTATTCAGATAGGTAGTGTTTTGGTTTTTTTTTTTTTAAAGAAACCATTTTTCAATAATTATTAATACTTTTACATATTTTATAGAAGGTTTTGCCATTTCATGAATGTTTCGTTCAACCAATCTTAGATTTATTTGTTTCATTAGTTAAATTAATTTACTTGATGATAAATGTCAACATAGCAGCAATGCTGTGTGCATTCACTATCAACTCAAGGTAAATGTCTGGTAACAGTAGTTTTCATTTATTTATTTACATATTGTACCTATCATAAGATAGTAATAACCAAATTGCAATTTATTTTATGCTCAAACTTCTCTAAAAAAAATCCAAAATCATATGGTCTGCTGATACTATATATTTTCTTTTGATGTGAACAATGTTTTGTAGTATAGAACAAATTTAAATATCATGCAAGTGAAAATATCGTTCTAC
>VUJU01003766.1:0-23369 GCA_009835225.1 Aphis craccivora | reverse complement strand
GTGTGGATAAAATAACAGATTGAGAATAACAGAAAAGGATGGATTGAGGATTGGCTGGAATATTTAAAGAATTAATTAAGGAGAGAAAGCTTTTGCGTTGGGAGAAGATGTAATGAGTGGAATGGTGAGTGCAGAGGGGGAGTCATTAAGGCCAAGCTTAAATGAGTGCGAAGGTTACTTAGTAAGGTGTATCCGAAGCGTAGTCAAGAAAAAGAGGAAATATTCTTGCGAGATAGTTTAGATTTGTCAAACAGGGTAGAGGAGAAATGGATATGGCGCAATGTATCTGTACCAAGTGGCAAAATGAGTGGGAAGACCTTCCCAATAGCTGAGCCATAGTTTAACAACGCTATTTTTTAGCATTGGACAAAAGTCAGACCAGGGTATTGCGCTGGTTCGGGGGCAGCATAAGGAGGATGTCGATTTAGCTAGTGAAATTATCGACATTTAAAAAAGAAAATTTAAAATATATTTAAATAGGTTAAAAAAGTGAAAATATTCTGAAAACTATAACATTTTCTGTATAGAAAATTATTATTTAAATATTTGGTGAAAATTTCATTTTCACGATTACGGATTAATACTTTTAGTTACAATAAAAAAAAGTGCGAAATTGGTTTTTCCAAAAACTACCGATTTTGAGTAAAAATTCGAGGTTTTTCTTAATTTTTTATTTTTTTTTCCCCGAAGTACTAGGAGCTTTTAGTTTAAACCTATTTAAAGTACAAACTATATCCAATTTTCAATCCAAAACCAAAGTTTAAAACCAAAGAACTGAAAGAATTTTTTCCACTATTTATCGTATATAATATTAAAACACATACTTATATTTTCTATACTAACATCAAAATCAAAATATATATCGCTCCACTCAAAACCTAAATATAAGGCATTTTATGCTATAAAATGAAAGTTGACTGCTCCCAGTACTTACCTCCTTTGCCTCTTTCCCATGAAGACATCTATAGGAAGTGACGAATGCAATCATTAGTTTTACCAATACACCCAAATGGCCCGTAAAAACCCAAGAAAAGGATTAATATCATTAATGAAAATTGAAATTCGGCGGTAAACGTGTAGGTGTCAAAGTTTATGTATATATAATACCAACTTTGCGTGTATCGGCAGAGCCACCTTTATCGAAGATAGGTACGTGACGCTATCACGCCATTGGCCTATCAATATTAGGGCTGGGGTGATGGTCATCGCTATCGGAGAAAAATTATTAATATTATTATTATTATTATATAATTATGTCAATCAGCTCTTATCGTTTCTATTATATTTTAATATTAAATATCGCGCTGGCGACCTACCTATGCATGGGTATATTATATATTAATGACCAAAATATACGATTTCGATTAACGATCAAGGACGATCTTCAGAACAAGTAAAAACGAAAAAACTATATACGCAATCCAAGTGCTCAAAACATTACGTATAATAGACATTACATACCTATTTATAGTGTTTCGGTAGGTCGATTTATCTGCTATTTGGTCAGCAAAAGTCCGCGAGTAAGATCAAACGACGAAAAATGGTACCTAGTTAAAAAGATGCGTGTTTTGCGTGTTTATCGATTTGTGAGGTGTGACAACTGACAACACTTTTGATTACGAGGGTGACGACGGTCGTATTAAATATTATAAAATAAATAAACAGTGTTTTGATATAATATAGGAGGTACGTTACCAAGAGCGTACAGGTGGGCGAATCGTTCAGGGCTCGTTCAGACATCAGAATTTGCACCATTTTATTGAATTGCACCCGGTCGAATATCGCGGTGACCGAAAAACGATCGACGACAAAGCTCTGAAGCAGCATACCACTGAAGACGATTAACGCAAATCGCATCCTATCGTAATATTATTGCGATGAGACGTTAACTGTAATTGCATGCGTGTATAGAAAACATCGGAAAAAAGTAAAGTTAGACCTTCATTGTCGTCGATCCCGAATTATACCTACGTGTAAATTCCTTCGATATTTTATCGATTTGCATCGGCGCAACTGATCAAATATTTAGTCTTACGTGGGTAAACAATAACGTGAATTATTACAATTTTCGGGGGGAAAAAAATACAAAATTACTCGCAAAACGTTATAATATTACCTATATATTATTATAAATTATAATATACTCTGAATGGGTAATTTTATAACCTACAGAGGCTGCACATATATATACAATGTATTTACGTATTTATATTACGGTATTATAATTACAAAATTCATGTATTTGGTATACGCACACAATCAGGGCTCCCACAAGGGGGGAGGGTTTGATGGACCTTGAGTACAGGGGCCCGGCTATTTTAGGGCCCGTGGGCCTGTTGCAATTTATTTGTAATTTTTGAAATTTTAGCAGAAATATTTATTTTATATTAAATAATATTGTAAAATAACATTTTATGAAATATATACATAGTCATGGAGTACCTACTTAAGGATAGGTAGTTAATTTAATATTTAACCATTGATTACTCTGAGCTCAAAACCTGCAAAATAACATTTTAACTTTAAAAAAAATTAAAATATACATACTTGTTTTTTTCTTTTTTAATTTAGTTAATATTGTAATAAAAAAAAATAGAAGACATTATAATGTTAAAATGCTTATGAATCTTAATTTTTTTATAATTTACTAGCTGCCCCAAGTCCTGACAGATGATATCCTGTCTTAACAGTTAACAGTGAATATTGAATTTGAATTGGTATTTGGTATACCTAATTATAAAACAAAATATTATTCCAAAAATAGTTAAAAGTTAAAAGGGCCCGGACAAACATTCATTACAGGGGCTCGAAATTGTATGTGGGGGCCCTGCACAGTGCACACAGTATGTTGTACGACTTTATTTTGAAAATTTTCATTAAGTTTTTAGTAAAGTACCTATTTAAAGAAAAACGGAAAAATATTCTCGAGACTGGTACATACTAATAATAAGACACCTACTTTTATGAAAGATATAAAAATATAATATTTTCAATAAGTATCTATCTACTCTCTACGATTCTGTGTTGAAATTACAATAACTAAATCGATATGAGGAGAAAAATACCTATTTAAATATTAGATACCTACCTATAAAAACAACTCTTTTTATAAATATCTAACTACAAACTAATTTACATATATTTGCAAAATACTATAATTTTAAACGCTTATATATTGTAACTGCTGTTTAATATATTTTGTTTTATTAGTTATTAACTGCAACATTTAATTTAAAGAAATTTGTTTTCAAATTTTAAGATTGACTGAAAAAAATTTACTGACATTTTTAGAATACTATATAAAAAAAAAAAAAAAAATGGGCATTATTCGCCATAGACCTTATAAATAGTAAATAGTAGTATAAGATCTATTTTATTCGCGGGTACTTAACTCTTACACTACCTATCATATTTTACAATACAGTATACACCATAGGCACTATAAAATACTTACTTTTCTATGACTAAAGGTATGGTATTTTCAAAATACTTAGATTAACTAATTTAGTGATTTAAATTTTGTTCGGTAGGTATTCAAACTATACCACGATAAGTTATTATTGACTGAAAGGTTAAAAACAATATAATAATTATGGTATTTTCAAAATTAATTAATTTAACCTACAATGGAAAATAAATTACTATAATAGCAGTATAAATGTATTGTAAAATATATTTGGTAATAAGTTATTACTAATAACACTGACATATTGTCTTTGCTTAGAAATGTTTTTTGTATACAATGATTTATCATTGAATTCTAATTGAACATACCCATTAAAAAAAAAAAAAAATCGCTTCAAATCTAAACACATATTGTACTATAATCTAATCTAAAAATATACCGTTTTACTTATTATAGTTGTGGAAAATTGGTGTTCAAAATTAGAAAAAATAATTATGTATAGTACACAAATTTATTCAACATGTCTTTAACGTAATCATAAATAATTATAATGTCATCGTCCATATTTACAAATAATAATTTATATATAATTAAAATAATAATTATAAGTGATGTACTTATACAGAATAACGTCTTATTTATAACGATATATATATAAAATTGAACAAACGCAGTTTAAATTAAATTATGTACTAAAAAAAGGTATTTAGTTAATAAAAAAACTTGGAGTAGAACAATTAAAATTTTTACAATCAACGACTATAATATAGACAATTAAATGTTTGTATAAATTTTTCTATTCTATCATCTATGTTTCGTCTTTTTCTTTTTTTTCAGTGGTTTTTTATGTAATTTATGCTTACGCTGCTCTTTCTTCTTCTTTTTTTTATGTTTACTACTATTAGCATCATCTGACTCTGAGGATGAATCTGAATCGTCAGAATCTGAACTACTAGCTAATTTCTTCTTCTTTATGTGTTTTTTCTTTCGTTTTTTTGTTTTCTTTCTCTTTTTGGATCGAACTGGTGACGAATCTGTTGATGAGCTTGAGCTGCTAGAACTACTTACTGAATCATCCGATTCTTTGTCTTTGGGTAATTTTTTGATTTCTTCGTCGTCGTTATTGTCGAAATTCTCATCGCTTACTTTACGGTCTGGCTCAAGACGACGGTTTTTACGTTCTTTTTTCTCGGTTTCTTTTTCTTTTGGTTTCATTTTTTTCACCACTTCATCTCGTTTTTCTTCTTTTTTCTTTACTTCTGTTTTCTCTGAACGATCTTCTTTCTTAGTAACACTTTTATGGTCTACCGTACGATGATGTTTGTCGTCTGATCTAACTACTCTACGGGGTTCAGTTTTCTTTGGTTGGTCTAATTTTTTCTCGTCATCACGTCGAGAAGGTCGATTGGAAGAAGTAGTTCTTTTAGTTTTAGCAATACGGTCTTTTTTTAATGAATTCCTTCGAGTTTTTGAAGATGCCCTGACTTTTCTAGGTGGTGGCTCTGGAACGATAAGTGTAGAATGCACACGGACAGGAGATCTAGAGCGAGAGGACTTTCGCTTTTCATTTCTTGATTTGTAATGTTTATCATCTCTATCTTCTACTTTTTCACCCAGTCTGTCTTTGGCTGAAATACGTTTTGTGCCATCTTTATTACCTTTTTTGTCATCTAATAAATCTGATGGTATTGTTATCTGTATAGAATAACCTAATTTTCTAGCTTCTCTCTGAATAGATGACGAATCTGCAGCAGCATCAGATTCTAAATTTTTTTTATCTTTATGTTTTGATGCGTAATCATCTCTTCTTGACGACTTTTCTGTTCCGGATTTTATCTCTGATGATTTATCATTAGATCTCCGATCCCGGTCAGTCCTTCTATCTTTGACGGTTTCTTGTTTTTTCTCTTTCACGTCTTGCCTTTTTTCTTTGTCGACATCATTTTTTTTATTTTTTGAATCAGGTTTTGTATCCTTGATAATATCTTGTTTTTTATCTTTAATATTGTCAACTTTTTTATCCCTACTGGTATCAATTTTTTTCTCTTTAACATATTCAATTTTTTTCTCTTTGGAAACATCAGTTTTCTTTTCCTTTACATTATCTGGTTTTTTATCCTTACTTAAATGTTTTTCTGATTCGATTTTCTTGTCTTTAACTGTATCCAGTTTTTTATCTTTTATACTCTCAGATTTATCAACAACAGTTTTTTTACCCGTTGTATCTAGCGTTCTAACATTTTTTTGAAATATAGCGTTTTCTGCTCGTTTTAATACTTCATTTGTTACAGAAACTTGACTATTATCATTTTGGTGTTCTGAATTGTCTACAACACTTTCTTCTTTTTGTTTATCTATATCAGATTTATCATCTGTGGTATTAGTATCTTCTTCAACTTCCCATTTTGATCGTTCCGGCAATTCTGCTAGAACTTCTGGTTCTTTTGGTTTTTCTTCAATAGATTCTCCCACGGTTTCTTCTTTAGGCTTTATATGAGTTTCAGCCTGTTCCGTTATCTTAAAACTGCCCCAACTAGTGTCTACGGGTGCAACTTCATCTAAGTCACCATAAAGTCCATCTGAGACATTTTGTGCGTTTTTAATTTTGACTTCTTCTTTAACTACAACAGATTCGAATGGAGGTGGTGATTCCGATGTTCCTGGAGCAGCTGGTTCTTGGTTGGATTGATTAGCCCCTTCGATTTCAAGCTTAATTTCTCCTTCATTGGTTTTATTTTCTTTTTCGTCAACTTTTTTCACATCATCCTTTTCTTTTTTCTCTCTACTTTTCTTTTTCTTTTTTTTGTCTAAGTCTATATCCTTTTTCTTTTTTCTTTTTCCCTTATCTTTTTTATCAGCGTCTTTATGATTCTTTTCGGGAGACAGTTTATGTTCTTGCCTTTGTTTTTCAAGTTTATGATGTTTGACAGGCGATTGACTTTTAGATATCTTTTTTTGCTTATCTTCTTCTTCCTTTTTTTCCTTTTCTCTTTCTCGGATTTCTTTGTCACGAATTTCATCCCAATCGCGCACTAAATTTGGATCCATTGCATAATGTGGATCAAATTGTGCAAAATTGTTAGTGTAATCTGTTGAACGGCCAACGCCTATTTCGTAATGCCCTTCAAATTGCCCACGAAACCTGTTAAAAACAAAAAAAAGTAAATTTGTTAATAAACTATGTTAGGTTTATCTCATTTTAAATAAAAAATAAACTCATTCGAGATGCTAATAGGCTTAAATGTTCACAAAATATTAGGCCAAGATATCTCTGAAAATGATAAGATTTTAATAGTTTTCTAGTATATTCGTTGAAGCCAATTATCACTGAAGTATACTTAATACAGCATTATCTGATATTTATTTTGATATTGTAACAAAATATAGATTTTTTTGATCCTTGCGATTAAAGATGTAGAATAATGTTCGATGAAATACTGCATTGTTGGTGTACCTGTAAACTTCTATGATTTTTTAGGCTTGTATTTAACACAAGTTTTAGATTTATTTCTAAATGGCTAGAAAAGTGAAAAGTTAATTTGATTTACCTTTTGTCTTAAAATGGTTCCGAAATTGGCTGGAACATCTGCATTATTTTGACAGGACAAGATTATAAAATGGATAAATATTATTAAGAAATATAATTAGGATAATTTGATGAAGGACTTATTTGGTATATTTAAGTGTACATTGAATAATCATAAGTCAAAAGTATCTAGTATGACTCAAAAACTAAGATTAGTAAATGTGCATTTACGAGTTATCTCAAACTTAAGACATCTTTCAACCTGTCCAATATTAACTATTTTGTTCGTAATAAATAAATAAATTAACAGAATAAAAAATCAAATATACAATTCAAAAGTTGAAAATAATTAAATTATAATTTTTATGAATACACTTGATGAATAAGAAATTAAAAGTAATATTGTATTTTATATATTGTACAATGGACACTTGAAACATGTTGTGTTACCATGTTAAAGAAAACTTAATTGCATAGTCTACAAGTACTAAAATAGTTAAAAGAAACTAATAGATTAAATATATTATTAATATTTTTAATAGTTTCTTAACATATTGAATTGCCATCCAAGCATATAAATACAGAGATTGTATAGTATACATTTAGATTAATTGAAATAGTGATTATTGTATTTGTATTAACATGAAAAAAAAAATAACAAACAAAAGGTCAGCCTATTATTACAACTTATGTATAGCATTATAATTTAAAAGATTACAAAAATTTAATAAAAATAACATTTTATGCTGTTAATACAACAAAAAAATAAAATAAAAATTGTTAAAACTAACCAAAAAAATAAAAGTATATTATATTTTAATAGAATTTTAACAATATGATAAAAATAGAACTGTATACAACTTCATCGGAATATATTTATTGCTTATTATTACCATTTTTTTTATAATGATAATGCAAATTTCTCAATATTAAATAAAAATCTATCAATGTAAAATTTAACCACATTTTATTGAAATCATAAAATAAGATTTATTATGAATATATCAAATGGTAATGAGTCAGAGCAACATCTTATATATATGTATAAAAAAAATTCTTTACAATACATAATACAATTTACATTGGATTTATAATTAGTATAACTTTAAATAGCTTAATTTAAATCAATTACATAATCAGTCTTAATTTTAAGTCTTAGTCTTTATCAGAGATACATTTGATTAAATATATGATTTTAACATGAATTAAAAATATACATGCTATAATGGGATGACAAAATTTAATTACAACTAAAAAAATACAGCGTTTCATCATAGCTTAAAATATCACAGATACAATAAAATGATTAATTATTACAAATAAACCATACAAAAATATAAAGTGAATGAAAGATATTAAATCAATATATTATATATTAATATATATATAATATAATATTTAGTTATAAATATAATATAGTATACAAATCATAGGTATAATTTATTAAATCAGTCAGTTTACAGAAAACAATTATTTCATTAATTAAGTCTGTATAAAAATATAAAAACCACAAGTAGGCAAAACAGAATTAACATTATTATATATCAATATAATAAAAAATTAAATAAATCAAAAAATATTTGATAGTAGTAGTAGGTATTATAAAAATGTAATAATTTAAATTTAAAAATAAATCAAATAAACCATATTATTTAGGTATGTAAATTATTTTATATTTTCGAACTAATGACATTACTTTAAAAAATATTTGTCAATACATTTTGTACTAGGTTTATATAAATTTTGTTTATTTTTGAGTTTCATTCTTGCTAAACAGTTAAATAAAAATTATAACCAGTTAAAATATATATATTAACTTTAAAATTTAACAAACATAAAAAAAATTAAATTTTTTGCAAAAATAGTACAGTGTAATACATTTTCTAATCAATTTATACTCATTTAAGTTTTTTTAATAACTTAATAACTTAAATATTTTTAACCATACAAAGTGGGCCAAAACCTAAAAGTATGTTGATTTAAGTGAATAAATTAAATATTAATAATTAAGATAGAATAACAGTTATGTTATAACTTATATTAATTATTATGCAACGCGTTTATTTTATATCATAACATATGGTGCAGTCAAATAATGAACTTTGTAAAGTATCTATATTATACTTTTAACTTTATAAATTACAAGATTCAAGTGTATACAATACTGCATGATGGAGTTCAATAAACTAGATCCAAGATGACAAGTAACTTGGCTGAACATTTCAGAGCCTTTAGACAAGAATACAAATTTATTTTGATGCAACTGAAAGTCATACGAAGAAATAAGCAATTTAGGTAGGTAGCGATATTATTAAATCTATTGGGAACAGATAGTTTAAAAATTTATAATACACTTAAAGTGAATGATAAAACTGTTTTTGAAATTCTGAAAGCATTGGTCACTTATTATATATGAATAATAAATTAAATAATGGAATTGTATACATTTTTTACAGTAAACAAGCTGAAGCATTTGATAAGTACCATGCAGATCTCAGAGAATTAATGAAATCTTGTGAGATTGGTACTTTGAGGATAAGTTACTAAAAATGCAACTAACTCTTGGAATAGTAAAGAGAGAACTATAAGCAAAATTAATGTTAAAAGAACTGTCTTTAGAGAAGACCGTAAAGCATCTATCATAAACTCGTCCAGGAAGATACGAAAATAATATTCAACATCGAGGAAGAAAAACAAAAAGTATCAAATCAATTCAGTAAGGGAACAAAATCAAGTTTTCAAAGAACATCTCAGCTGATCAAAGGAAATGAAAATGATAAAGTAAGTAAGCATTGTAATTGTAATGTTATCTGTTCTTATATATAATAAAATTGATATAAAATAAATATGATTGTGTTGTTTAAAAATTAATATATTATGAAGTTATAACATAACACAATATGTATAACTAACAAATTTGTGAATTTGATTTAATGAATATATATCTATAATTTATTTATATTTATCAAAAAAAAAAAAAAAAAAAAAAGGGAAAAGGTCAGTATCAAAAATGTATAGGGAGGGAAATGCCCTAGTGCACCGAATAAGGGAGAAAATTTCCGTGATTCATTAAATCTACCCACCTCTCTCTAACTCTTTCAATGATAAATAATTAAAAAAATATTTTCAAGAATGATTTGGTTATATTAAAATTGAATACCTAACTATTAGTAAATTAAAAAAAATGTTTTTTTGTAAATACTATCTTTCACCAATGTGCAATCAAATAATTTAGAATTTAGATTATCTAAGTTAAAACAAAATGTAAAAAGGTGGTATCTTTTTGAATAAAAAAATCAAAAAGTAATCTTTCAAAATGTATAATTTAATAAAATAATTATAAGCAAAATTATCTTAGGGGATTTACCTTATTCCCGCATAAAGAATGAAATACTTTCGGGCGAGTTCTTACTTCTTTATAATGTATTTGAGCAATTATCCACAATTTATCAAGACTTGCTGGGTAGGGTAACAAAAACTTATAATATTATGAACAGAAATGCCGCTTCACTACCATGTACCAATGAACATACAGAAAGAGATTTGTATACCAAAATATTCGAAATCTCTTTGCGCATCATATAATGTTAATATTGTACAATAACCGTAAAACAAATTATTTACCCGCCAAATCCGATTTAAATGATAATGATAATAAAGAATATTATCTATAAGCTGTGATAACACTGGCAACACGAATCTACAAAGTAGTTGATTGTGAGATATTTGAGTGATTGAGGAATGGATTTGCATTATTCGCGAAGAAAAATCTTTTAATACTCTATGTATTTATTACATTATTTTATTAAACACAATAAGTAATCGTACCTATTCCAATAATAAAAAAAAAATTGTATTCTATTAAATTACTTAAAAGGAAATAGTGTACTGACCATTTAAATTAATTATCCCGCAATTACCCTAAATATAACGCCAAGTAAGTAAGTGCCACCAATTGGTTGGAATTCTTCCTCAAGCAATCCATGTTTTTTTTTATAACTCTTATCTTATACGCTTGTTGTGCAAAATGTATAGATTGTGTATGTGCATTTGTAAAATAAAAAAAAATAAAATGAAAAAATTCTATTAAATTAATTAATTTCTTTTATACTGTTTCAGATGTGGTTTTAAAAACAAAAATAAATTATTTTATCTCAATATCATTAAGTGCCATTTATATTTAATTATATACATATATATGTATGTATATAAAATAAATATACAATTCAAAAATTAGTCTTGCGAGTAAAAATAAAGAAAGTTTGAAAGATACTCCATTACTGATGAGTTATAAGAGATAAATGACATACATTTATAAAAGTTATCAGTAAATTAACAACTATTAGTTGAATTGAACTATTTGATGATACATGAAGTTGTTACTATATTAATGTAGTTTATCAAATTAGTTTACCCACGAGTAATCAATGTTTTACAACATATGCTAGACTATTAAATTAATAATATGATCATTTAGAAAAAAATATTTGTGTTGAACATAAATAACAAAATATACAAATGTATAAATGAAATAAAATAAAGTAATTATCAAGAGTGTAATATTTGCAACTTTTCAGAAACACACACAGAACTCATTCAAAAGTTTTATTATTTAATCGAGGATGTTCAAAAACTTTGTACAAATACATCTCAGGTAACAATGTTACATAATAATATATATTATTGAAATTTCAAAGGAAAAAAATTAAAAAGAAATGTGTAATATAATTTTTGGTACTTGATATATTATTTAATAATAATAAAAAAAATTAATATGTGATATGTATATGCATGTATCAAAAACAATGTAAAATTCATACCAACTCAAGTCAGCTACAATGAGGGAATATGCATTACATTACAACAGTTGGCTCAAAGTTACTCAAGCCCATTATGCTAAATGGCTAAAACTCATTTCAATTTTTACCACTGGCCCAAAAACAAAATAAACTTATTTGTAAAATACATACATCCTTGTTTTGTTCAAAATAAAAAATTAAGATAATTGTACATATTGAACTTGGATTTTAATGCATTAAAATTATATTTGTAAACTATATAGATTATAAAATTAATGTATACAGTACTCCTTATTATTAAAAAAAATATATTTAAGCTAGTCATATTCAATACATATGTAGACAACTCATTTCAAGTACGTATGGTTGTTGCCTACTAAAAAATTATTATAATTAATGAAGCTTTTAAAACTTAACTCATTTAAAAACATTATTTATATAAATTAATACTTATATTTTTATTGAAACAAACAAATAAAATATTATTTATAATGCATAAAGTTTGAAAACTAAAAAAAATTGGAAATTATTTCAAATTTAAAAAAAAATTCATGATTTATACATTCCTTTATATTAATATACCAAAATCAAACTATAAGCTAATAGAGATCAATAAGTAAAAATACAACAAAACAATTGACAATGAATATTCAGTTGACTAACTTGAATTTTTCATAGGATTAACAAAGACATAAAGATATCACTATATTTTATCACAGATTCGATTATTCGAGTAATACATTTGTATAAAAAATTTAAACTTAACGTGTTAGAAAAAAAAAATAACAACACCTAATAAAATATTTATGATAGTAGCTGATAAATAATTATAGTTGAAAATTAATAAAACTTTGAATTAAAAAAATTCATGTTGGCAATAATGATTAATTGGGTTTCCTTCTTGTGGTAATCTACAGTGTTCGAATATGAACTCACTATCGGTACTAGATACTGCAAAAACATTTACAATAAAACTGTACCTGTGTGATTGTTGGTATGATTGTGATGTTCCTTTACTCCAAGCACCTCTACCACGCCAATTTCCTCCATTAGGTCCAAGATTGTCATCTTCTCTATGATAGTTGTTAAATCTAAAGCAAATAAATAAATATAATAATTATAAAAGTTCTTCTAATTCGTTTTCAATATTTTCAGTACTTTTATAAAACATTAAAAATAAATTAGAGATTTGTATTTTAATCCATACACATTACATTTTAGCCAATTTAATACTAGTTTATATTATTTTTAAAAATATTTATTAAATTTATTTTAATTTGTAAAAAAAAGTATTTGGACCCATTTAATATAGAACAGTTGTACAACAAAAAGAAGTAGGTATTTGAACAATAAATAAAATATAATAAAATCATTATCTCATTATACTAAACTAAAAGTCGGTCAAGTGGGTACCGCTCTGCAGTATATAAGGTGTCATGTGGATCACTATTATATACGTATTATAGGAGTGTTAAATTTGAATCCAATGATAAGTATCATTGTATACGAAAAACGATTCTGAACGGATTTTATTTATAAAAAAAAAACTAAACAAAAACGAATATTTCAAATACAATGCACCAAGGATGGTGCATGGATATTGCCATTGGAAACCACTCCCCGAAGTTTGAAATTGAAGCAATATTTCGACTAGTTATTCTGTACAGACACAAAAACAATCAAAAAATAAAAATAAAAATAACGCGCATACAAATATATACAATATTTGTTAACAGATTACATATGTGAATTTGGTAAAAAAAAAATTGATATACAAATACTTGATGGTCCAAAGACTCTCCGTAATAAAAAGGTTTTATAATATACTAAGTTGATAATAAATTAATAAGAACATAAACATGAAATATTTTTTATATAATGAATAATGATACAATATTTATGTAAATTATACTAGTGTTTATTTTTATTAAGCTAAAAAACAATTTTACTATATCGCATGACAAAGGGTATATAAAAAAAAAATAAAAATTGTTTAGCACTGTAATAAACATGTACTAAGTAGTAACTACTATTATGATTCAAAGTCAATTACATTTTTAATGCATATTTGATTTGTGTTAACTCCTTTACTTATTATAATTATTATGAGTAGAACAATAATTTTAAAACAGATATTAAATTATACCAATTATTGTGTATACCTACTATATACTATATCATTTAAAAATTTAAATGTATGTTTTTAATAACTTTTTTCTATAAACTAAATGAGAGGAAGAAGTAATATTATATTAATTACAATGATCTGAGATGAATATACAAAATGTTTAGCTCCTTGCACCTTTAAATGTTTTACTATAATTGCGTTCATAAAAATTGACTAAAGGATAATTCTTCTAAAATGTATTAAAATATATATATACCTAGCTGGTGAAGAGTAAAAAGAAGGAGATCTTGATCTGAAACGAGGTGATGGTGACATTCGGTTTCTATGAGTTAGAGATCGAGATCTTGAACGACTTCTAAAATTACATATATAAAGCATAAAATAATTAGTGTAACTAGTTTTAACTATAATGATTTCATTTTACCTTCGATGAAGAGATAAAGATCTGGATCTTCGTCCTTGTGCATCACGACTTGGACTACGAGTTCTTCTCCTCGATTTAACTGGTAAACGTTTTAAAGGAGACAAACTCTTCTTGCGTTTTCTTACAGGACTACGAGAACGTGTACGGCTACGTCGTCTAGGAGTTATTGATCTATTACGTAGTAAAGGTGACCTATAATAATCATAAAAAATGAATGGTTTGAAGTGTTAAATACTATTATTTATTTTTGTTGTATTACCTTGTTATTGATCGTACTCTATGATTCATTATTCTTGATGGTGAACGACTTAGACTGCGAGACCTAGACCTAGATCGAGATAATGATCGGGATCGAGATCTGGATACAGAATGACGAACTCTCATATCCCGACGTTTACTGTCACGTTCTCGAAGTATTCGCTGAAATACTGCTAGTGGATCATCTATAGTTCTTTTATTACTAAATAAATAATAAAATATAAAATTCAGAATTTTTGATATTTAATCGCAAGCTTTAGTTTTTTAAGAAAATTTAAATTTAAAAAAGAAATATACTAAATATTTTAAATAGTTGATTGAAATTAAGTAACTTTAATTAAATTCAAATAAAAATCTATAATTGCTTTTAAAATCTTACTTCATATAATTTCCCCCATTACGATAATCTGGACGATAACTAGAGCCCATTGGCTGTCCACGAGTTGGTCTTCTACTATATCCTCGATGATAACCTCGATTTCTCATATCCACAGGTATATTATATGGATCATAATTAGACATGGGTGGTGGTGGATAATAACCTATAAATAATAGTCTTAATTTTAAAGCAAATATTGAATACATAAATAAATTAAATATTATAAATAATACTTACCAGTAGGATAACCTGTTCTCATCATTGGCTGAGGTCCAGTTTGGTTATCAAATTTATCCATTTGATGATGGTTTGATTCAGGAGGATGCATTCCTTCATCTGATGAAGCATGAGCTGGACTATTGTTTCTGTCTAATCCAGGTGGTGGAGGATTATGAATTCTAAAACAAATATTTGAAATTGATAATTTACTTCTTTTAAAGTTGAGATACAGAAGGTAACTCGTCTATTTGACAACTGAAAAAACTCTCCCGATTCAATACTTCCAAATTTAAATTTTTTTAAAAATAATTTCTAGAACTCTGAGCTAAAAATTGTATGTTATATTTTTTTTACAGTGATAATTATATATATATACCTAATCCAAGATAGCTATTTTATAAATAAGTTTTTAAAAACAATTTTAGCGTTTAAAAGTTTAAAATAGGTTGTCATTAATTTTTAAACAATTTTCTAACTATTCTAAGTTTGTTAAATTTCAAATTTATATTGCTAATCAATATTACTATAGTAGTCGATTTTCTATTTTTTTTTTTTCCAAGAAATAATTTGTTGTCATTAATAGGTACAGTAGTCTCGCTAACCCGGACAATTTATATTTCTATATTTATATACTTTAGTACTCATGTATAATGTATATATTCGAGAATACCTGAATACCCATTATTAAGATATTATTGTTTTGATTAATAACAATAATAATGTGTAATGTAAAATTGTAAATCAATCAATTTTGATTTTGTATAAATACATAAGGTGTTTATTGAAAAATATTTATTAATAAATTAAAAAAAAAACGTTATTACAATTAATCCGGATTTTTGATAAATCGGATAGTCTGTCCCTTTTAGTCTGGATTAGCGAGACTACTGTAATCCAAAAATATATTTTATTATAACATGATTATTGATTATTATTTTTTTTCAACAGTTTGACAAATATTGTTGAGTATATCATTTATAGTACCTAAATTGAATATGCATTTTGAATCATTAGCTTAATAATGTAATTATTTTATTCGCGTGTTCGTAGTACGAACTTCCTACAGATGACAATACGTCACTGTATAGTATAGACATGTAATTCCGACATTCTGTAGTTCTGTATGATTGTATCTTAGATCATATAAAATGAATGGAGCCATGTCCTAGCTTGCCTATATTGGAAATTTGAAGCCCATATTAGCGACGAGTCGCGAGATAAGATGCATGATTTGCGAATACAGGGTGATTCGTGTATCAAACAATAATCATTATATCTCAAAATGTATTCTTTTTTCTCTTGAAAATGCAGGAAAAAATTGCATTATTAATTCATGCAATTATTAATATAGATTTCCATAAAAAAGTTGAATTTTTTAGATTCAGAATGAATGTTGTGTGTTTTTTTTTTTTTTGTCTCTGTGTACAGCATAACTAGTCGAATAATGCTTCAATTTCAAACTTTGGGAGTGTTTCCGATGGAAAAGTGAATATCCTTGGTGCATTATAGTAAGTCAAAAGTAAACACTTTCAAACAGTTTTAAAAAAAAATCGAGAAAAACAAAAAAAAAGTGACGGAAAAGCGGGAATGTTTACGCAAAACAAGTTTTCGACTAAATCGATTTTTAACATGGTTGTAACTCAAAAACTTCACTGTAAATACTTAACATTTTCACATATTTATATAACCGCTATTAATACGTGGTTAAATTTCCAAAATATTTTGACTTTTTTTGAGTTATTTATAGACCACAGTTTTTTCTGAGAATTTTTTTTTGGAGTGTCTATAAAAAAATTTCGGATGGCTAAAAAAACTTGAAAATTAAATATAAGGTTCCTTATTGTAGCTCAAAAAAATAAAAATCGTTGGTCACAATTTTTTTTTATAAGCGTTTATTGTTCAAATTTTTACGAAATCTGTCAAAAACGTAAAAACTTGCAAGTAATTTTGAAGTTAAAAAAATCATAAAATTTTTTGTGTTAATAACTAAGGTTAATAATACAACACTACGTTTTCCATAAGTTTTCTTTCAAGTATCTATAGAGAAAACTTGAAGCATCATTATAGGAAAATTTTGAAGTGCATTTGAATTAAAAAATTTTAAGAAATAGCATAACGATAACGATTTTATATATTTGTTATTATTCAAAAACTATAAGTCGTAGATACTTGAAAATTCCACCAGTTATTTAGATTGGCATTTTCTTTACATGATTTAATTTTCAAAATATTTTGACTTTTTTGAGCTATTTATAAACAACTGAAATTTTCAATTTTTCTGAGAATTGTTTTTTGAAGTGTCGATAAAATTTTTTTGGCGGAGTCAAAATACTTGAAAAATTTAAAACAAAGTTCTTCATAAGTTATTCTTATAATGATTAAAAAATTATAAGAATACATAGGCATAATTTTTTTTTTATTAGCATTTGAAGTTCAAATATTGATAAAAATTCGTTAAAATCATGAATATTTGCAAATTATTTAGTTGGTATAATTCACAAAAATGTTGGTATAAGGAGCTAAGGGTTGAAAATTTAATACAAGATTTTCCATAAGTTTAGCTTATAATTATTATAAAAAACTTAAATTTTGGTGTATTCAGACCATTAAAACATAAATCACCTTTTTCACCAACCACTGAAAATTATATCCTAGTCCGACAAATCATCTTCGTTCAGAATCGTTTTTCGTAGACAATGATAGCTATCATTGGAGTCAAATTTAACACTCCTATATAATACATACCTAATAGTGATCCACACGGCACCTTAGGTTGTATCTAATGTACAGCAGAGCGGTACCCACTTACCCGTTTTTTTCTTGTGACTGTATACAGCATAACTTGTCGAAATTATTCCGATGGCAACGTGAATACTTGGTGCATTATAGAAATCAAAAGTAAAAATTTTCCAACAGTTTGACGAAAAAAAGTGACGGAATAATGGGAAATTTTATGACAAACCAGTTTTCGACTAAATCGATTTTTTTATATGGTTTTAATTCACAAAATAATCACTCTAAATACTTGAAATTTTCACCAAATGTGTAACTACAAGTTGAAAATTTAATACAATTAAAGTATAAACCACCTTTTATACCAACCACTGGAAATTATATCCTATGCTGACAAATTATCTCCATTCAGAATCGTTTTTCGTACACAATGATATCTATCATTGGATTCAAATTTAATACATCAATTATTGAAGTATTTTTTTCTTCAAATTTTTAGATACTTGTTTTTCTACAACTGTACAAACTTTTAGTTTTTTTTTTTCACTCTTAAATTTAATAGTAAGAATAGTTGTAGAAAAAAATGTATCTACAAATTTAAAAAATATATATACTTTCTGAAATAATGAGTGTTGTTTGATAAAATAATCACCTTGTATATCGTGGTTATCACTCATGAGTTCCCAGTGAGAATGCAGTTTTTAAATAAATATGCGAAGAGTATACATGCACATGCGCAGAATGCACATCTCATCATAAGACTCATTGCTTCAAAATATCGGGACATGGCTCCATCCATCCATTGTATATGATCTAAGTTCTGTATATACGTTGTAGTACCTTTTTAAAAGCATCATATGCCATCAATTTTTATAATAATGTTAAGTTTTATACAAAATAATTTTTTAACGGTGACATGTGTATTAGTGTAGGTATGTTGAAACAAATTACTTAAAAATTATGTTTAAGTGTTCAAATGCATAGTGTTCATTTAATAGTTATAAAAAAGTTGGTTCTATGTGAATAACCTTATAAAATATAACTGCAAGTCTTTAAAAAAATAGATCAATGTTAGATCAATTGTACAAATTATTTATAACACTCGCAATACTCAAATATACTAGCCATAAGTTAAGTATTACCTAGGTATAAATTTATATTAAACATGATTGATCATTTTAACTTATAGAATTTTGGTTTATGCCAGGGGTTATAAAACTGATTTAATTGAATAACTATTTTGCTATGTTGACTACGATATTAAATGCAAACAATGTTTAAACAAATTAGTAGAAAATAATGATAAGGCATTCATAAGCTCAAAGTGGTGGCTTTTGTATGAATGACTCTATAAAATAAAGACCAAATTGTATAATTTTATTAATACAAACCAACAAAAAACCACAAATTCAAATATTAACTAAGTGAATTGTAGAATTCTATGAAATTATTACTCACAAATCAGGAAATAAAGTAAAATAATGTTAATTATATTAGCAAATCTATCTATGCGCTGACATTTGTTGAATTGTACCACTTATCATCAAAATAAAAATGATAGGTACAAATGTACAGTGGCTTTTAGACTAATTTAATATTTTGTTTTATTCTGATTATTAGTTTCCATACATATTACATTTCAATAAACTTTTGTCTTAAACTGATTGAAGAAAATGGATCATATCTTATAACAGTTTTAATTTAAATATAGGTAATATAAAGTACCTTCTAAATGTAAATGTGCAATGTACCAAATTAACAAAATTACATCTTCTGATATCAGTTTACAACTTATAAAAACATTTCAAGAAAATAACAACTAGATGACAACAATTTAAACATACTAACTATGATGACTTAAAAATATTTGATTGAATAATTAGATAGTATTTAAATTAAGCTTAACTTTTAAGTTTCAACTGTCATATAAAAATTATGAAGAAGTGTTATTCACAGACAACCACAGGTATTGCTGTAAAATAATGATAAAATATATTAGTTGATTAAATATTAATGATAAATTATTTCTTGGAAAAAATAATTGAAAATTGACTACTGCACTAACACTGATAAGCAAGAAATAAATTTGAATTTTAACAAATTTTGAAAATTTATTTAAAAATCAATGACTTAACCTATTCAGTCTTAAACGTTAAAATTGTTTTTAAAAACTTATTTATAAAATAGCTATGTTGGATTATAGAAAAATTTTAATTTAAATAATTTAATTTTTTTTTTCTTTTTGTTGTAAAAAAAAATATTTATAGCATATAAAAATATACAAGAACTAGAACACACGAGAACGTGCCGCAGGCCAATAAAAATCGGATTTTCTGAGCAAAGCATCCCCATACGTAGCCCCCTGCTATAAGGAAACTATTTCAATAACAGAGAGATGCAGGAGGATAATCGGCATGTTCTCTCACTGGACAGTATATAAAAATCATAATAGAAAAAAAAACTTATTACATTTGTCAAATAGACGAGTTACAACCTGTATATATAAATGATTAAAATAAACTTACGGTTGCATTTGATTATAGCCAACATCAGATTGAATCGATGGAGGCGGATGAGCAAAAGGAGGTGGTGGTACTGAAATATCTGCGGGTCCTACGGGCAAACAAGGGCGCATGTGATGGTGAGGGGGGATAGATAAAGATTGAGAATTATAACGTGCAATATGTTGCACACGATTTTCTGTAGACTTTGTAACAGTATGTCGTGTATTTTGAAAAGCATTTACTGGTATAAAAACATTTGTATTATTGGGACGATTATTATTGTTCACAGACACTGGTGGGACTTGAGATTGATTTTGGGATTGACTGGTCTTAAATGTAGAATGATTATGAGAATTATTATTGATTGTGCCAATTGCAGAGTAGTTACGTTGAGTTTTATCAATAGGGTCACCAACAGCAGCTATTTTTTGATAAATTTCATCTCGGGATACTTCAATCGAAGTATCAGACGGTGGTGATTGGGTGCTAGCTGGAATGATCACTTCTGAAAGTTAAACTCTAGATGATATATGATTTAATTTTGAGAGTAATAACAAATATATAGGACCAGAAAGAATAGGACCAGGATAAAAATGTTAAGAATATTATACTTAGAATTCCTTTTGCGAGTAGTAACATATAAAATTAATATTGCTGCTGGAAAATATTTTGGAACCATGAAACAAAAGTAATAATTATCATACAAATCGTGTAATAATCAAATATAACCTAGACAATAACCTATTAGTTAAACAATTAATTAAGTTACCAACATTTAAATTGAATTTACTTTAAAAAATAAAATGTGAATTGTAATAAGTACATCATAGAAGTTCATAACTTATCAACAAAATGTTTAAATTGATATTTATTTATTTAAACTTTATAAAACTATATTATTAAACAGCATAAATTATGTTATTGATTGTACTTTCTTCTGTTTTAACTTATTTTAACATTTAGGTATTAACTGGATTATAGACTAAATATATTATAATTTTGAAATATCCATTAAGTGAAAAACATACAAACAATATAGATGTTACTTTAAACTTTGAAGTCTTCAAAATATAGACAATAAAGTTGAAATTCAAAAATGTATATTTGAAATAATAAAAGGTTAAGAAAGATAAAAAAGTAAAAAGGTACGACAAAGAAAACGTTTAGCATGGAGAACGGAATAAAATAAATACATAAATAATATTTAACTTACCTTCTTTAGGTGGTTGAATATTAATTTTGGGAACTGATGCCTGCTCTTTAGAGGGAGTTACTTTTTCTTTAGTAGCTTCTATACGTTTACTATACCCAGTTTTATCTTTAAAGCCATTTACAGCATTTCGTAAATATCTATTTGGTATTAAAGTTTCTGGTGATATTTCTTTCCCATGACAATCAGGACATTCGTTTTCCTCAGATTCTAAAAGAGCATTTCGAATACCTATGATTGATAAATAGCAAATGCTTAAATAGATAAATAGTAAAAGATTTTAGTTGTGATTGTTGAAATAAGAAATGTAATTTACATTCATCACAAAATGAAGTCCCACAACAGGGCATCATTATTGCATCTGTTAATAAATCAGAACACAACGTGCATAATAAGTCTTCAGGAATTATTACTTTTTCTACTTTAGTTTCTTGTTTTTTTTGTGGTTTCATACTTTGTTTATATGCTTCCCTAAAATAAAATAAACCTTAATTAATAAACCAACACACTTTATTTAAAATACATACTGATCAATACTAGGAACTGCAAATGTACCCAAACCCGTTAACATTGCCCCAGGAACTGAAGGCCCATCAACCGGTACTAAAAATCCTCTTGGAATGCCTGTAGCTTTTTTAATGTCGATTGGATCCTTTAAAAAAATAAATTATATAAAGCCTTAAGCTATTATAAATAATCAATAATTTATCTTACTGCAGTCGTATTATTATTAGGGCAATTTTTTATCCAATGACCAGGATTATGACATCGATGGCAAACATAATTTAAAGGTACTTCACCATACTGATTTCCACCTCGAATTTTCACAAAACTAAAATGAAAAATAGAATTAATTGTTAAAAAAATGTATTATTTGTATTAAGATACATAATAAATGGAACAATAAAATAAAAACTTACAGGTTTGAAATATAAAATTATCAATTTAGAAAAATGGGGGATAGATCCGGGAAAAAGATAAGTTAAGTAAAATGTAGATAGTTGCTATGACACCAAAAACAGTTTTCAACTATATTTTTAAAAAGTTGTACATTTTTGTTATCTTTTTGCCACCACACTATACATAATTGAACACCCTTTCCCTAGGTGGTTGTTTGTATTATATTCACTTATAAAGTGTTAGAAAACTTTAAAATAATAATAAATTGTTTATAGTTAATCGTTATATAGACAAAAAGAGAAATATCAAAAATGAATATTACAATTTTTGATTAAAAACGGCTGCATGTTACTTGCATCCCAAAAAAAGGTATATTTTACAGGTAGTAAATTTGACCGGTAGCTTGTGTCCTGTTTTGGGGACGCAAGTCGGCTATATAATTTTTATCGATATTTACTACTAAAATCACTAAAGTCGATAGTATTGTGTCATTAAAATCGATGCCATAATTAATAGCATTTTCACTTTAAAAACAAATTATAGAAAAAAAATATTTAAAATTAGAATTTCTAAATAAACAAATTGAGTTTTAAAAAAAAAGAAATTTCTCCATTAAATTTTTTAATAAATGTTTCGTTCAAATTTATACCTAACTAGTAATCATATTTGAGTTCAATATTTGCATTTTTTTTTTTTAATATTATTTCATTATATACCATATTTGAATTTTTTTATTATATCAAAAATACCTAACAATATTTGAATTGAATACATGAATTTTTTTATTGTGCCAAAATGTAAAAAATATGAATTTTATTATTATGACAAAATGTACAAAATATGAATTATTTTTAAATGAATTTTTTTATTATTTTAAATTTAT